>PNEQ01037580.1:0-30392 GCA_003012365.1 Medauroidea extradentata
CGCGTCAGCGCATATATAGTATGTTTGGAATTTATTGGTTTGTGGACGTACGCCATTGTTAATGTTTTGTTGACCAAACATGTATTGAAAAACAAAGTGACAGCCTGAAGACGGGGATAGATCTCAATCCCTGAAACGTTGCAACATCATAAGCCAACAGAGCATTGAACTAAAAAATATGCGGATACCTTTAATAAAAAAAAGGAACAGTGTTACAGAAAAATAATTAAAAATAAAACAAACATGTTTATGTTTAACAGTCTCGGCAGAACACCAGCCAACATCACTACAAGGTGCTCAGCCAATCACACAAGCGTTGGTACTATTGGCCGAGCAACTTTGAGACCATCCAGGCTATATAAGCCCCAATTTTCTAGCGAATTTTGGTGTTCCGACCAGCTGTGTCTCAGCCTGAAGAAGGGGATAGATCGCAATCCCCGAAACGTTACATTTTTTTCGTTGATTTCAACTTGTGTTGTCTCTTGTTTTTTTTACACTGTCCATTATTAATGTATTTTTTTTCCATCTTTTCTCATATTGGGAAACTAGTTTTTCTTTGTGTCTATCTTTTGTGTTTGGGTGTTATCAAACTATTGACTGAATTCAATATTTAGAATTCTTGCTGAAATATAAAAATTTAAATAACTGACGAAGTTCCTCTGGGATTGTTTTGCTTACGTTTTCTGTGTCTTTTGTATATTTTATTTGTATTTTGTCACTTTGTTTTTCAATACATGTTAGGTCAGCAAAACATGAGCAATGGCGTATGTCCACAAACCAATAAATTCCAATTGTAAACACCCATTGCGACAAACATTTGAAAATCTCTACAGTATGTTTGATGAACGCTACTTAATTCACGATTGTCAGTATGCAGGATGCCTTGACTTTTATTTCTCCGCACCAATCATGTGAACGAAACCACAGAAATGATCACATACATGAGCCACACGTTTCCATGTATTATCGAAGAATAGTTTATGCCACGCATTCTTAAGTTCGTACAGTATGTCAAGTAGGATCTTATGCATAATGGTGTGGGGTTCAATACATGGAGTTGCTTGGAAGTGTGTAGAGTGGATCATGGAGGAACATGTGATATGTGACAGGTGGAGATAAAGGGCCTGAGCGGACCGATAGAGTTCAAGGAAGGTCGGCGTATCGAGTTCAAGCTGGATCTGCTGAAGCTGAAGCAGCACGCGCTGGCCAAGGTGGGCGAGTGGACTCCATCTACTGGTCTCAACGTCACTGACCGCGGTGCCTTCTACGAGCCTGGACCCATGAACGTCACCCTCGTCGTCATCACCATCTTAGTGAGTGCCTATTACTCCATCTACCCTCTCACATATTCAACCTGATATATCACTCAAGGTGGTTGTAATCACTCAGGTAACGCCTAGAACTACCAAGCAAATCAGGGTCTCGTGAATTATTGGACGCTTAACAACTCTACCCAGGTTACTATTTGCACACCTCAGGCTGAAATTTTTCCTTGTTAACCTCGTGAAGTCATGTGATAGACACTCGTGTATATAATAGGTTAGTGGGAGTAAAAATTTCAACTAGAGTCCTTAAAAAGGAAACCCTAGTGATGTCTGCTTGCATATAACATGTGAAACTAGGTAATCGTTTGTATGCGTTAAATCGCAAACTGACTAACCTGTGGTAATCGAGCATCCAGTTAACGTGACTGAAGAAACCTAGCTGGCTCTAAAAGCTTGCTTTTCATAAACACCTCTCGTCCATCAACTGTTCACGCCGTTGTCACCAATCATGTAACTCAACCATTGTTATTAGTAAGTTAACATAAATTCAGCATAACCAATATATGTATATACAAAAAAACTCAGTGTGGTTTATGTGTGTGCCGCTATAACTTCGCAACCAACCAACATAGCCCTATGAGGGTTAAAATGTACGCTAGCCCTCCATCTTCCACATATCAAGTAGCTTTTTGTTTGAAATTAATGGGATTGGAGTTGGAGGTATGGACGTCGAAAAAGGGTCAGCTGTATATTGAATTCTGGAGTATTCCTGAATGTTCTAGATGGTTCTAGACTGTTCAAGAATGTTTGGGAATGCTGAAGATGTTCCGAAATGTTATAGAATGTTCCAAGTGGATCAAGAACATACAATAATGTTTTAGAATACTTAAATATTCTCTATAATGTTGTAAAATATTTCAGAATGTCCTAACATGTTGGAGAAGGGTCTAAAATGTCATATAATGTTTCAGAATATCCTAAAGTAATCCAGAATGTTATAAAATGTTTTACAATTTTGTAAAATTCCTTTAAAATGTTCCAGAATGTTCAAGCTTGATGTAGAATGTTGAATAATGTTGCACAATGTTTCGGTATGTTTTATTTGTTGATGAATCTTATGGTTTTGTATTGAAAAGGGTCTTTATGCTATTAAGCATGTGATACATTCTTAGCTCAGACATTGTGATTCTGCTCGTTGTAACTGCCCAGCCTTTCCTTTGTGCCAAGATGACTCTACTATAAGCATCCTGCCTAGGCCTATTATGGACTTACCATGGAGGAATTTACAGTTTGGTTATACCTATATTGTTTTACCATAGTAAGGCTTTCAGAATTATTCATCTGTGACCTGATATTGTTCCTTACAGTGCAATAGTCAAATCTCGCCTCAGCGTACCTGAATTCGAGGAATAAATATTCTCTTCCTAGTCGGAAATCGAAACCACATTCTTTGGCTTGGCTTTCGGTCAATATGATGACTGGCCCGAGATTGGAACCGTGGACCTAATGACAGGCTGACTATTTTAGTTGGTTCTGATTTCAGAAGTCACAAAATCTGTTCTGGGTTAAAACAGATTGTATGTATAATTTTGTGTAAGCTAACAGTATGTTGTTATACCTTTTGTCTTATTTTAGTGTAAGATGTTCTGAAGATTTAGTAGGAAAGCTGTCATAAAACCTACTTAGGAGAAAATCACAACTCTTACTAAATTTTTTTCTGTATTTTTATCGGCCATTTCTTTGAATTTGGGTATTCCTCACATTTGGAGGGGGGATGTTACAAATGCGAAGTAGCACACTGCAATAAAGCAGTAGTTACTAAACTGTATTGTTAGTAAGTATATTTATGAAGAATGAATCATTGATGGTTATATAAACAGACTAGTGCGATAGGCAAGAGTAAAGGACAAGAGAACTGTAACGAGTAATTAAATGACCAATTACAATGGAGAATACACTGTGATTATAGTTCATAGGTCACTTGACTAGACGAAGACAAGCATTCCAATAAATTAAAGAACAGACTACTTGTTTACAATTGCTTTCTAACAGCCAGAGGGGCACATTACATGACAAGGTAGATATAATGAAGTCTTGAAATCATGCAGTCTCCCCGAAATGCAAATAAGGAATGAACTCCAAACCACAGTATTAACCTAGCGTGGTAGGGCAGCGTAAAATACTTGCCTTGCATTCGGGAGACCTGGGTGGTTCAATCATCTGTTCCGGCCATGCTGATTTAGGTTTTCTAAGGTTTTCCGAGATTGTTTCATGCAAATGCTGGGATTGGACCGTAATACATGCTCTGATCGACTCTTAATCCTTCCGCATACCTCAACCCACCAAGGTCTCGTGATGTTCGACGGCACTTAAAGAGACCGAATAAAAAAATACTAAGTAAATAAATTATGAAATATATAATGTACCTAACTACACCAAAAAAAAGTCAGCATGTTAGTAGTCGGGAACAATTATTTTCATGAGAATTGTGCAGAATTAGGTATCAAACTTAGTACTACCATCTTTCCTCCATCACAATTGTGATCAGCAGTGATATGGAAGTGGAGTGTTCCGACAGCAAATACCGTATGTGATGATGCACTACGAGAGGAACTACACGGGCAACTCTCGCTTCTACGGCTTCTGCGTGGACCTGCTGGAGCGCCTGGCGAGGGATGTGGGCTTCGACTACATCCTGGATCTGGTACCCGACAAGAAGTACGGGGCGCAGGACCCGGCCACGGGCGAGTGGAATGGCATGGTGCTGCAGCTCATGAAGCACGTACGTCCTTCTTGCATCGCCCTCCTCATTCTCCTGCTGCTCCGAGTACATGCTAGTACATCCTTCGTACGGTTGAGCTTCCAACTTCGCTAGTGAGCACCAAGCAGATGCTATACAGTCCCGCGGAAAGCACACATCTCAGTGACAAATGAACAGTCGTCTAATAAGAGAAGTAGTTGCTCCTCTCTGACTTCAACTACAACGAAACGTTGTCTCCTTCATAGAAGTCACGTGATAACAGTTTTCGTGTAATGAATCTGGTATTTAAGTGATAAATTCTTCCTTGGTAGTAAGTCTAGGATGAAACATTTTTTTCTTAAGCTAATAAACAGACAATTGCCTGAACTTGAGGGTACAATGTTGATAACAGTTTCAAATGAGTCTTTCTCTGTCGTGTGTTCATCTATGATATTTGCTCCTGAAAGTTGCACAGGCTCGCAACTTACATGTGATTGGTAGGTTGTCTACCTAAAATTTGCCAGGTGTTTCCACCAAACCTTTGCTTGTAGCATCTTTGAGCCAGTACGAATATGAATCGTCCTGTCAGGTGATATCGACGTAATGGCGCAGAGGTTTTTTTGAAACCACAGTCTTAAGAGGCTATCATAATTTACTTAACACCTTTGCCCCCCTCGAGTATATTCCTACTATAATGGCTGCCGAAGAGGCATTTTGCCAAAAGCCAAAACTAGAAAACCCTCTGTTAGCAATTCTGTTTATTTTATTTTTTAAAATTAGTGTACCTGCAAGTTGAGTGGTATATGTGGCCAGTCGACAACACAGAACCTCACCGAGTATTGGAGTCGACTAGATGTCTATTTAAATCATATTCTGTGTCACCTCAAGTCTGCCTGATGTGGTTGGCCAGCAGAGAATCGAAGCCTTCAACACTAGTTCAGAAGTTTCTGAAATTCTTCTCTACGGATGGTTTTTGCCTCAGTTTGATGTCGTCTCTCCAGAGGTAACGAAATACAGCCACATAGTCTTTGGTAATGTCCCCCTGTAATGATCTGTTTTGGAACTAAGAGGAAACCACACCAGGCAACTCATACCTGCAACTTTACCAATGCTTATGTCATTACCTTCCAGCAATCATGTTCGGTCCACATATAGGTTCCTTGCATACATAGGGCCAAATTATTTTTCTCCTTTGTCTTCATAGCTATCCCGATTTCTTATAGTGATACACTGAGCTCTTGATGATGAGTATGTTAACCTATCTGACGAGACTTGGTACTCACATCATTGCATCATTACAAAGCAATTTCCAGCATCTTTGGCTGATGTTTTGAGATAAAGTTCTTCATAAATATCACACTAGCTGAATGTTCTTCTGAGAGAAATAAGTGGAAAATGTATTTTTCCCCGACGGAGTTATATTTTCATTAATTTCAGTTAGTATAGGATACTTTGTTATCACGACAGCGTTAGATCAGCCCCACTTATCTGGTCTGGGTCAACAAATAAGTGTCCAAAATATAATTATCTTGGAAAACTCTTAATAGCTGTATCAAGACGCCTACTAATGAAACGCTTTGTCTAAGCATCAAGAAAAATGTTCGACGTTCCTTTTAATTAAACAATTCTGCTATAAATTTAAGTAACGAACTTAAAAGTTTAAACAACGAACAATATTGAGTTTTATCTACATGCATTTATGATAAATTACCTTTACATGAATAGCAGTAAACATCGTTCTTTAGATAGAGCTTTACTTTTTGTGATATTAGTGCACTTTTCAAAACTTTAAATTGTGTCATTTAAAGAGAATGCTTAAACTGTAAAAGTAATTTCTACACTGTATCATAATAATTGTATTGCTAGCTGTACCATAAGCTATACATTAAGACGTAGTTTTGTTGCTAACTTATAAGCTTTTAGATTTCTTTAGAAAAATAGATTTTGCTTCTAGCAGTAAATGTTCTTGTACCTGACAAAAATTAACATTGTGATTTAACTTACAAGTTTTTAGACGTGTTTAGAAAATAAAATTTACCTTTCAGCTATAAACGTTCTTGTATTTGTTAACATCGGTTCTTTACGTCACAATTAGTTTCCATAGCATTATAACTTAGTTTGTAAACGGATCGAGATGGTACAAGGTTAACGCGTTGGGCTCGCATTCGGAAGTACAAGGGCTGATCCTAGGCTCCAGCTATCCTCATTTCGGTTTTCCATGGTTTCCCGAATGCTGGGACGGTTTGTTAACAATGATCATGAATGACTCCTCTGTCAGGTCCTGTTGTGTCAAGTTTTGTATCACCGTCTCCAACTACCTTCTGTCGCCGAGACGAAACCCCCAATTTGTAGACTCTAAAAAATAGTTAGTAAATTTGCCACACGTGCATATAAGAGCGCTAAGAAAGTAGGTATGGTATAATTGATTCGCAGACATTCATGATAGCATTCCTAATTTTTTTTTGTAAAACAGTCAAATGTATACTAAAGTTACCAGGTTTGTATTGTAACAAGTGTAACAGTTTGCATTTTTACGAGGTGGAAGTATGGTAACTGTCCCATACTGCGTTTAAGTTAATTACTTCCTAAACGTTTTAGGAAGTTTTTTACAGTGTACAGAACCACTCATGTTGAATATCCCAGTACTTGTTTGAAGCCTACCATACAGAAGTTCTGCGACTACAGTGTACAACAGAGAGTATGTTAGTAGCGGGCACTAGGTCTCAACCCTGACCACGGTCAGCTGTATGTGGCTGTGCTAGATGGAGCCTCTAGTTGCATGGCTCTCGCAGGAGCAGCCGTACGTGATGGTGAGGCGGGAGGTGAATGTGACGGGCAACGCTCGCTACGAAGGTTTCTGCATCGACTTGCTGCGCGAGGTGGCCGGCATGGTTGGCTTCGAGTACCGCATACACCTGGTGCCGGACGGCAAGTACGGCGTCTACGACCTGGACACGGGAGAGTGGAACGGCATCGTACGTCAGCTCATGGACAAGGTACCTCCTCTCATCGCGTGCATGACTGTAAGTTCTTCACTAGCCTCCGCCGTGGGCGGTTCAGTTTTCTGGATCATGTGTCGGGAATTCGGCACACGTTATGTGTTTGTGCTGTTCTTGAATCTTCTAGAATTTTCGTTGCGTATTAAGCTATTGGCCATTAAATTCTTTAAAAAAAATAAGTGCATTACTGCTCTTCACGTGAGACCAGCACCCACAATCTCATCATTCTACAGGATGACCACAAATTTCCTTTACAAGACTAAGGTTAATTCTACTACAGGTTAGAAAGATCAATGTTAAAAGTTTGTCACAGGGAAAATTTCTACCGCTTGAGCGCTGGTATCGGTAATGAGTGCAAACTGACCAATCACAGTGCTTTCCTTTAAAACTCTAAATTGGTTTATTTTCACTTAAAATATTAGTTAAATTACTTTTGTCATTTACAAGCCTATTTAAATTTAATTTTAGTACATTTTCGTATTTTTCTGGTTCCTGCGACCATATAGTGTAAGGTGTGTCGCAGGTTTCTGTGTTGCACTAAACTGAGTAGTTTTCAAAGTCTTCCTAGATTCCACTTATGAAAAAAGTTATTTACGCCATATTATCTAATCACAGCTTCTAATCCCTGACTGTCGCACTGGTTCGTCTGTGACTTATCCGAAGTTAAATTTATTGAAATTACTAGTTCAGATCTGAAGTGTTATGTCAAAAAAACAGGGTGGATTTCCCATCCCAAGCCAGTAGCCAGTCTGGTCGTTACATAAACTTCTTGAAGTTGTGGTGTGTGTACGACTCAATCCGAGTTGAAATGTAACTAGAAATATGATCTTCTACTCAGGTGAAATACTCCCAGAAGCAGTTCTACGAGTAAAAATCGACGTGCCATACGGAATCATATAGCTACTGGATTTTTTTTTTTTTGCTGTCTCGTAAACATTCATTGCCTGTTATGAGGCTAGTGACAACTAGTGGTCGTGATCTTCTCAACCCATTAAGAACAGATGAATTCTACAAGACTAGGATAAAGGTTTAAACATGTATTTAATGGGCTACCTTGTAAACCAAATTAACGAGAAATCATTTGAGTAAGATTCACTGAATATAACAGGCAATGAATGTTTAAGAAACAGCAAAAAATGTCCAGCGGCCACACTTATGATTCTGTATGGCACGTCCATTTTTACTCGTACAGCTGCTTCAGGGAGTGTTTCACCTGAGTAGATCATATTTCAAGTTACATCTCAGCTCGGTATGAAACGTACATGCACCACAGCTTCAAGAAGTTCATGTAACGACCAGACTGACTGCTGGCTTAGGCTGTGAAATCCTTCCTATTTATGTAACATGAATCTGAACTAAAGATTTCAATCAATTGAACTTCGGATAAGTCACATACGAACCAGTGCGATGGTCAGGGATTGGAAGCTGTGATTAGATAATATGGCGTAAATCACTTTTTCATCAGTGGAATCTAGGTAGACTGGATTGATTAGTATGATTTTACTGACATCAGTGTAGTCAGGATTTACTTTGGTTTACAGCACATGTCGAATGCATAAGATCATATGTATTTTTGTAATTGTCGATATTATGCAGTTTTCACCTCCAGAGAAACGTTCATCAATCCTCTAAATGTTTTTCTCGGATCTCTGTCAAACTCTCATGCCTTGCATTTAGTGCAAAAATAATGAAGGGATCTTAGAATCAGGGAATTATTACAGATGAATGAAGTATCAACGTAATATTGCTGGAAGATATGTATCAAATCATCAAAACACACTGCATATGACCTGCAATCGTCTCTGATTGTCCGCCTTCTTATGGGAGTAAGGAAATATCTTCACATTACTCTGGGCATGCCACCTATAAGTGCATATGCCGCTGTCTCGAAGTATAGAGTGGCAACACGCTAGATTGCATAGTTCTGTAGTAACTCGAGCAGAGGTGACTGTCCATTGGTTACTTCCATAGGCATATCTCAGTCCAGTGGAGTTGACTATACCCGAACTATTAGGTGTAGCCTATCGCTGTATTATAAAGTTACATGTAAGGGTTTTAAGAAGTGTATCTTTGTGTGTCTAATATATGTACCTGAAGAGAATTTGATTGTCGGATTCTTCGTGAAGCACTACCAGAAAGTTGTCCTTTACACAATAATGCTATGTAACAGGTTGACCGTCTTGGAAGAAAACATACTTAGTATTTTTTTCTGTGTCCTGGACAAGACGACATTAGTGATTTACATTCAATGTTTAATATAGTGAGCCAACTACAGCTTTTAAATTGTAATAATTCGATGTCTTCAATTAATATGCAGTGCATGTATTAATAGTTTTTATGGTGTGTGCTGTACTCAACGCAAGTATTTCCCAGTAGTTTAGAGGCTGAAATCACAAGTAGACCAACACTCTTGGTAGTAATGGTTGCACGTAAATGCTTTTCTTAGATGCTGAACTGTAAAACTAGTGAAAATAAACCATTGTTGTAGAAATCATTGTTGTAACATTGATATGTTGATACAATATATTCTTAACGGGGAAAGTTTAGTAACGTTTCTCCTTCAATTGCTATTTATAAATTATTTCTTAGGAGTACAGTGAATTTTGTAACAAATATAATAACGATTTATTTCGTTTTAAGAGTTGTAATTGTGTTGTTTAGAAAGCTGACCTGGCTGTTGGTTCGATGACAATCAACTACGCAAGGGAAAGTGTTATAGACTTTACCAAACCTTTCATGAACCTCGGCATCAGCATTCTCTTCAAGGTAAGAATATTCAGTTTCTTAGACAATGTGTCCACTGATACCAAAGGTTTGTCTGATTTTTACATTTGTAAAATCACACAAGTATTTGACACTTGCATGCTGAAAGGAGTCATATTATCTCGTCCATTGATAGTAGTCACATGTGTACATACACATTGAAGATTATATACACATGTATATAATCTGCCATGAAGGTTGCGTAAATGTATATTGTGTGTACACCACAATTTACAGATTATTGATGTCGTAGGTGTTAAAGTACCCACTTGCCTCGCTGTTGAGCTGCGCTACAGCATTTATATGCAAAACTGTTATACGTGTTTACACTGTATACACCAATAAAATGAAAACACATTTCAGAGAAGTATTATAAAGTAGTTTTAAAATTTCACGCACATCGGGAATGCTGTTCTCTAGTCCCCTCCCCTACATGGCTAAAACCTGACTTATCCACACAGCTATATCACAAAAACTACTGCTCAGATCGATACAAAACCAAGTAAGGAGCCTACATACAGTGTACTTTAGTACAGACCTCTCAGTAATAAAATAATGGGGCCATCGCTTAAAATCCCATCGTTTCTGTGAAACACTGTAGGCCAGTTCCGCCCTTGCGCATGAGGGCGATAAACCCTGGCATGTGTTTCATAGAGTGGCTCTTACTGCTTCTTGCTCTGAGCCTCAAACGTGGAAATCTGATTCAGGCAGGTGGTGACCTTAAGTTGTTATCTTCATGCTGTTTAATAACTGTTTAGCAAGCGCTTTTGAGGTTTCCTCACTTGTCCTGAATATGAAGAGAGGAATAAACGTCACAGTGCAGCTCCTGTTACATACCAGATGGAAAATTTCTGTTTGGGAAAAAACTCCACGTACAAAGAAAATTTTCGCCATTGACGGCTTCCTGCAGTACATATCTCCAACCACAAAACATATAGTCATTCGACAACATGTGTATCGTTATTATGTTTATAGCTTTAAGGTTAGTATTTGGGTCATAAAACAGAGTGACACGTCTGTGTAAAATTTTTTGGGAGCGGCTGGACCTTCATTTAGGATATAACAGGAAGAAATAATTATGTCGCAGTACAAATACTAACTGGAAGAAGTGGTCTGGAGTCCAACTAAGACATAATGTTCTGGCAAATAAAAGTGATGAAGACCAGAATACATGCTACTTGAGTGGATTCTATTTCCGTGTGGCGACTCCTCCAGCCTCGCTCGTTACCAACACGACAGCACTACACAGCCTATGACGCAGTGAAATTTGAAACTCTCAATCCAGAACTTACTGAAACTTGTCTAATCATCACCAAAAAGACGGCAAGGTTCCTGTCCTGAATCCATTTGGACGCTCTATCATAGTCAGAAGTGTGTAAGAATGTAGAAGTCTGCATATTTCTGTGTAAAACCGTTGCAAGCTGTCTTAACGCTGAGGTCAGCAGGTAGTGTAGGCAGGAGAGTCGATAGAACATAAGTATTTCCGAGGGCTATGGTGTTTACTGAAAAAAAAAAAAAGTTCAGTTCTAGGTAGTCTGTTAAAATTGGGACAGCAATCCAGTTTGATGGATTTTACCTATAACAATAAGAATGTATAATGAACAATCAATACTGCAGGAGGACCATTCTATTCTGCTAAACGAAGAATCTGTTCTCTGTAAAAACAATTATTCTGTGAATCGAACAATCTATTCTGGAATAGGAAGACTAGAATGTTTTGTAGAACGAGCACGGTATTATTAAAAGGATCAATCCGTTCTGTAGAAGTAAGAAGCTTTCCTGTAGAAGGGAGAATCCATTTTGCAGAATGAATAATCAGTTCTGTGAAGTATTCCTATTTCTTGTAAGCACTCACCTGGACTTAACCCGAGGCCCTAATTTACATGGTTATTTAACCAAATATAAAAGTATCGTGACTTAAAACTATACTTTATTACTGAACAGAAAAACCAGCAGTTAAAACTTATTCTGAAGACACAATTTTAGCCATTCGTAGTCATTTGTAGTTGAAATGAGCACTTGAATATTTCTAGAACGAATTGTTTCTTAAATGCTTTTCGTATTAAGGTATCTCTAAAAAACATGCAACCATGTGTTTTGTACGAAACCTGGCAATACACTCCTTGCACCAGCCAAGAGGAGCCCAATCCTCGCAGACAAGAAGTGAAGAGTCGTGGTACTCTTAGAGTACACTACCTGTGCAGGAGGAATACTTACTTCATGCTTCTCTCTCTCTCTCTCTCTCCGTCGAAAACACACCTGCTAGACGCTAAGAACACTTAACTTGTTGAGCAGTGTCGATAATATTCTCAGCTCTCGCCTGAGGACAGCTTCCATCGCAATCACTCATATACACGAAGATAAGGGAAGCGGTAAAGTTGGACGCATAGTTTTTAATGACCATTCAAGAAGAGTCACCAAACATTGTGAGGAATTCAGCAACATATAAACAAACGGAATACGTAATCCTACATTTGCAAAGTAAAATTTCATATTCAGGTATTGAGACAAAAGTATATTTATACCTTATACGTATGTTGTTGTGTTTCTAATATGTATTATTATCAACCGTAGCAGTAATTACCTGTAACTTGTTCAATATTTTCAGCAGGCCGAATATATAGCGACTGAAAAAAATGATAGTAACATTTAACGTAGACAGCGCTGACATGTTGTTCCAAGCTTACACTTTGTCAGCACGACTGCTTCTGGAGGAGGTTGCGAGACACAGTCGTCAGATTGACAGTGTAGAGTGAGCCAACGAAGGACAGACAACGAGGTGAACGTAGAGCGGTTACGGGAGTACCTCGAGAAAACCCATCCACACCGTAGCAGTGGAAGTATACGATGTCGAGCTGGTGAATAGATACTCAACTGAACTTGGGTGCCATAATATGTATGTGTGCATAATATTGATAAATACTAGTATATGTCACATCCTAACACAGCTTGTTTTCCCCTGCTATTAACGTCGATAAATAACACTATACATCGCATCCTTAGACAGATGGTTTTGTCCTTCTAATAACTCTATACAAAATCTTTGGATTCCTTTACCTGCATTGAAAAAAAAAATACTTCTTAGTCACTGCAAAATAATTTGTTAAAATGGACCTTACCAAATTTTTTTTTTTGTAGTGACCACAAACAATTGTTGCTGCCCATATAAAGTTTTGCAATGACTACAAAAAATGTTTTAACCGGTACAAAATTATTTTGTGAGGTCCATATTGACAAAACATTTTGTAGCCACCACAAAACAGTATTTTCTGTGTGTTACATAATTTTTATTTTTTCAGTCTTCTTGGATAATTTAATAATAATAGAAATAAAATATCGTAATATTGCATTCGTACCAAACATAGCTCAACTTTGAAACGTTACGTATAATGTTTTCCCCGAGAAATAAAAGAATTTTATGTTTCACAGTTTACATGTACGAGTATGTCAAAATAGCAATTTTGCTGTCCTCTGTTCGTAAAAATAGTAACAAATTTGGAATCAAGGAAATAAAAAAAATTACAGTAGAAATAAAAGCAATGAGCTACTTCAGGACGTATTTATAATTACTAATAGAAATGATATTGTATTTTTAATAACTGTCACAATATAATAAATAAAAGACTTAATTTAAAAAAAAATTTAAGTACCTCAGTGATGTTGCTTTCAATGTAAATTATTTCATTTATATATTCATAATAATATTTGCAATTTGTACGAGAAGTGAATAGTAAAATCGCTTATTGGACATGCTCTTATGATTAAAATATGACATTTAAAATTGTTTCAATTTTTAAATGTATTATATGAAACTTTTTCAGCGTTTGTTACAAATACAATAATTATTATATATACCGGTTCTGCTAAATTAAACATCTATTAGTTGAAATACGACTTTTTTTTTTTCATTTGCGGTGAGAAAAAGGTTACCTTGAATTATTTAAGCATTTACTAGACGAGTAATTTATAACAAATAGATCATAACAGTTAAATCAGTTTTGTCTGCGATCAACGCACAAACGAGGGTGTTTTATTGCCACATATAGGTTTACGTAATGCGTCCTGGACTCCAGCGGTTGTATAATAGAGAAGTTGCAGATAGATTCCTTATTCAAACAATTGTGTCATCCAGTACACGCTTCTTTAACACCAGCTCTGGGAGTGGGATTCTGTCAACTGTGTTTCAGAAACAGTGTTTCAATTACGTTCAATCAGTGAAATAAACTCGCTTCACAATAACCATATTTTGAAACAGTAGCCAAAGCTGTAGTGTAGTTAGTTCCCGACGTCACTTTATTAATTCAGTAGAGAATTACTGATGACTTAGGACTCAGAATAGTTAGGTATACAAAAGCAGAACGTCGGGGTGGTGGCGGTTTTGAAATTAACGCCAGACGAAAAAATTTAGGAAAGCACTGGTGATGGGTGATATGAAGTTAGTATGGAGCAGCGACGGAATGAATAATTCCCTTTGTTTAGGGAAACACATAAATCCTTTCTCCTTGTAAACCACCTGAAGTCAAGCATAGAAATTTATGTTCGACTGTATTTGTGAAATAGATTATACATAGTTCATTCTTCATTATTTTAGTACACTCAGATTTAAAATATGTTTTGCAACTGCCTTGTTAAGTTAATCGTTCTATGTACAGCACGTGCCATTTGTAAACAAGCATCTGGCTGAATTTGGCCGTGAATAAACAAATTGAATCCGCCGATCAACGGCACCGTCTGGCACTTGTATTCCCACATTCCAAAATTTGGATCGCCGGGAATTGAACGTTGGCCGCCCATGATGGGAAGCGAGCGCCTTAACACTTGTGCAAACCGCGGTCCTATGTGATGCCCTTAGGTGTTTACAGAAACTAACGAGCTTGAGCTGGGTAGGTTGTTTCAGTCACGTGACCAAGTTTTGTCGGTCACCAGCATCTTAACAATGCCTGCAATGATGGTCAGGGTTTTAAGATGGCGGAATCCAGAAAAACCATACATAGTTTGTACGTGTTAAATATTTTGCTATATAGGTCGTCCGCAGTGCAGTTTTTACACGTTATTTTACTTACATGTTCGATTCGTACTTGTATTCTTTCTGTTTTGAACAAAGTGCATCCAGTTTCACTTCGTTGTGGTGTTTGGTTATGTGCACGGTTTACATCTTCCCCCCCTTACCATTTGGCGACTTTCGTCTTTTAACCGCTGCTTACTCTGTTCTCGATCAGGGTAAATGGCGAGTTGATCGAGTAGTTTTCAGGTGAACATTCGAACACGGGTAAACTTCACTCGGGTTACGCTTCTTCTGTAACAACTTAAACGGAAATTATTACTTACCTACCCTACCTTCGCGAACTTTCTAAAACACCTTTTGGCGTTAGTAAGAAAGTTCATTGGCTGTACAAGGCACTTACCTTGTATCTGATTGACAGCTGCTCGCTGTGAAACGTATCCTATTGGTTGGGTCACGTTATAATGTGTCTGTCAGCTGTTGATAATTGGTAACTTCCCTGCCATGTTGCTGTTAAATGCCGCCATATTACAGATTAAGGGCTTGTTCCCGAGTTTTTTTCAGACTGGTGCCAATAACTCAAATATTTTTCAACCAAAAGTTTTGAAAAAAAATCAATGTGCAATCACACGACTCGATGCACAATACTGTGGACGCGTTTTTTTTTTTTTTTTAATAATGTACTATTCGCCAACAAAAAAAAAAATAATTTCCTTCATTTTTGATTATTTTCACGACGAAATCGTGGTAATTTGGGTAATAAAATAAAAAAACCGTTCAGTATAATTCTACAAAAAAATTCAGCTACAAATTATAACATATAAGTGTGAAAACTGTGCAGCGAAATTTTGATATGAGTATTAGGTAACAGAAAAAAAATAATTTTCGAAATCACTGCAAAACTCCGTAACAAGGCCTTAATTTGACTCTATTCTCCCTCACACTTTTGGGAGTTTCGCTTCTGAGCTCGTGGCTATTCTGCAACTCCACGCAGTGAAAGTCTCCAGCTCATAGCTACGGGCAAAAATATGCAGCCTGAAGCACATGCTAATGTTGCTGGTTGCCTATGTGCTAGGCGCTCAGCCGTAGACATACATATGCGGTGTACATGGAATGTTGTTGCAGTGGATGAAGATATTCGCAAGCCATTAAACGGCTACGTGTTACTACGTGTGTAACCACGTCAGTGATTGGTTCAGTCACGCTGTGTGCTGTTTCCTATTGATGTGATTGGTGCATGGCAGTTACGCCTCTCCTCTGGCCGCTGATCCCCACAGTGTTTACTAAAAGTCATTCTGCTCACTCGATAAGTGGCCCTATTATTTATTCTCATTCAGAACTCTTTCATTCACTCGTTTAACTCTGGGCTTGCCCTGCTTGAGACTGCAGTATTTTATTTTTTCAATAGACGATGCTTACGAAAAAAAAAGTGTGGGCAAAATACATAAACACTATGCATAACCAATTGAACAGTGGAGCGAAACTGTACGAATGCGGTTTAGAATATGAAAGTAATAGTAAATGAAGTGAGATGCTGGAAGTCGCAAACTACAGTTTACTCTAATGTTACCGTGAATACAACTTTATTTTATTTTAAGGCTAGTTTTTTTATTACTATTTATTTTCAACGATTTCAACCCCCTAGAATGCTGTAATGTTTCGGGTGCCTCAGGTGATCGAGTAAACCTGCTCACTTTACCGAATTAACTCAGTCAGGTTACTTATAAACTCTAGTACACATATTTTCCTCACGTCGTCAGTAAAACACGGCGTAGGTAGGAGATGTCTACAGTCAGTTGCAGCTTACACTAGCGTACTTGAACCGGTGCTTCTAATATTCCTTACGAGATCTTCAGTCACATTCAGTGAAATACGTTCTGTTTGCATTACGGCAATTCTTCCCACGTTTCAGGCCGTTGTTTGTCAGAGTTATGTTTCTGAAAATACACGTTCCTTCATCCTTAAGGTAACACTTTCGGAAATTTTATTTTCTTTGTTCTAGTTAAATTTTTTGTTCGTCCCGTCGCAGTAAATATAATTTTCCTAGTCTTTCTCTGCTTTTAATAATTAATTCCAAATATTTCTCTCTTTATTTTCAGCTTCCTGAAGCTTCTTTCTGTCATCTCAAAGTAGCACCTAGTTCTTAGCCAACACTGCTTCGAGGAAAAGTCTAATTCAAGGTAACTTTTCGTCTCACATTTTATTTATTTTAGGTTTTTCTTCCACGTATAAAATTATATTTTTCTTCTCTCTCTTTTCTTTCTTTTTAAAATTTTAGCCTTTTATCGTATTGTATATAAGGGCAACATAACTTATTCGGTGTTCCTAGAAAGTAGCACAATTTTTATACAAAAAAAACATTTGACGACCAGATTACATACAATTTTTTAGATTTAAATATGAAGTTGATGTAAGATTGTAGCATTACTTTCATATTTGTATCTGTATTTTTTATGCCTTCATATGATACCAATCTTGTAAAAATATCCTACGCATAGTGTTATTTAAGTGTAATTAATATTCACCACGGTTTTCCCACGTAATTTATTCCTCATTGCATATTAGTGGCGGCTCGTGGGTTGTTGCCAGGCAGGGCTGCAGTTGCAAGAGCTGTACAGGGTTGTGCGCTGGTTGACTCTACAGCCACTGACACGCTGATGTGCAGGTGCCCCTTACTACTGAGTGGTCACAACACATCTAGTAGCCGGCAAATCTTTTATTGGTCTACGGCGCGTTCATCAAGAGTGCACAGTTCCGAATATCTGCAGCCCCACCTGGCAACAACCCACGAGCCGCCACTGTTGCATATTATTTTATACAGAATTTGAAATCGCAGAGTTTTCAACAGTAGATAGAATTTAACTGAAGTTGTGAAATTCGAACTATCTTAAACTGTGTCCTACAGATTTCAGTCTCGTCACAAAATGGAAACAAAAAGGTAACTGGAAGATGGAACACGCATGGAAGTTTTAATGTTATATAATGTTTAAATAAATATGAGCAATATAAATATTACAGTAGGATATCACTTCCGTTAGGCATTTGTAAGTCAGTAATGAGCTAAAAGTCCCCTTAAAATTAATTAATAACTAACGAAACGTAAAAATTCTGCGTAACTGACATCTTCTCTAGAAATACCTTATGGCATGCCATTTATCTTACTGTATGGTGTTCGCTATAAAATGAACACTTGTGAAGACCATCTTGTCTAGAATAATAATTTTAAACTATTATTATATTGTAATTTCAGACGTTAAGTCTAGGATACTTCACAACCTACAAACAGCGAAATGAAAAGTAACTACAGTTTTGTAAGTTCTCAATTTATCTTGAACTGCATGTATAATCTTAAACAGAACAAATATAATTCAGACATATATTTTGACACGTAAACCCGTACATGTCATCGCGAGAATAATATCCGCACTTAAGTTCATTGATCACATGGTACTGCTTATACTCGCCGAATTCGGGGTCGATTCCTTGCGAGGTCATTCCACGTTTTCGCATATGGAATAGTGCCAGACGACTCGTTGGTCAGCAGGTTTTCTCGGAGATCTGCTATTTTCTGGTTTTCTTCATTCCAGCATTGCTCCACATTCGCCTCATATCACTCTTCACTAGTTTTAAAGACCTCGCCTGGTAAGCACTGATAAAAATTTCTTCACTTCTCACCGAGCAAGGTGGCGCAGTGGTAACACGTTGGACTGGTACTCGGGAGGACCCGGGTTCGATCCCCGGCCATCCTGATTTTGGTTTTCCATGGTTTCTCGAAATCGCTCCAGGTGAATGCTGGGATAGTACCTTGACAAAGATTTGGCCGACTCTTCTCCCAAATCCTGTCATTGTACCAAGTTTTGACACCGTCTATAATGACCTCGCCATCGACGAGACGTAAAACCCACTTATCTTACCTTACATTCTCAACTTCTCTCCATCCTCGCAAGCCAACAACCACGTCAATTATCTGACTTCAAGAAGCTGCTGTGAATACTCGGTAGCATATTGTACACGTACATACGAAATCACCCTAACAACGTCTTTCTGGATTGGTGAGAGGAAACATCGGAGGAGATAATACATAAAACACGCACAGTCGGTCTGATTCGAGCCCACGCTAGCCCGAATGCAATTCCGGCTGCAAATATTCGATGTGTAAGTGACTATACTAGTTAAAGACGAGAAAAAAAATGCAGATAGGTACCATGCCTAATGGTTTAGTTAACTAATTCATTCTATTTGGGAAGGAGATATTTAAAGCATTGCTGAAATTTGGTAAATCCTGCACGTAAGTGTCTGTTGTTGTACTATTTATTTTGTGGGAAAATATGTAGGATGTTCAAGTTTTAATGATGGGATCATAAATAATTCCACAATAACGCAGCACATTAGTAGAGTATTTGCTCTAAGTGTAGGAATTAAATTACTCATAATAAAGGTATGGTTACTTCACATTGGGTTCTTAATTCCACTGACCTTAATTATGAAAGTTAACATATTACAGAATATATGTGAAAAATATAGCGAAGTGAAGATTATTTCGGTTGTCATTTAGCAGCGACGTTTTCGGCGTTGATGAGGGTTGAAATAAGGTACGGGGCAGTGACGAAATACCTGCTGGGAAAACTTGAGAGAGCCGAGAAAACAAGCTGACATGTTTCGAGTCGTCCCCGCCAGGAATCAAACCCGGATCGCTATGGTAGGAGGCGAGCGCCTTAGGTACTGCGCCAACTGAGAGATAGAGAGATACATGTTGCCACTTTAAGAACCTTGTATGCACGTTTGTGTGGGGCAATGGGAGTCAAGCAGGAGGTGTATAGAGGGGCATGAAGCAGGAGGTGTTTAGAGAGGCCTGAAGCAGGAGGTGTGGTGAGAGACTTGAAGCATGAGGTGTATAGAATGGCCTGAAGTATGTGTGGTGAGAGACTTGAAGCAGGAAGTGTATAGAGGGGCCTGAAGCAGGAGGTGTGGCGAGGGACCTGAATCAGGAGGTGTATAGAAGGGCCTGAAGCAGTGGGTGTGGTGAAATACTTTAAGCATGAGGTGTATAGAATGGCCTGAAGTATGTGTGGTGAGAGACTTGAAGCATGAGGTGTGTAGAGGGGCCTGAATCAGCAGGTGTGGCGAGGGACCTGAAGCAGGAGGAGTGTAGAGGGGCCTGAATCAGCAGGTGTGGCGAGGGACCTGAAGCAGGAGGAATGAAGAGGGGCTTGAAGCAGCAGGATGTCATGTGAGTGGTGTGGTGTTCGCAGGTACCTACGGCCCAGCCTACACGCCTCTTCTCCTTCATGAACCCCTTGGCTGTGGAGATCTGGCTGTACGTGCTTGCAGCCTACGTGCTGGTATCAGTCACCATGTTCGTGGTGGCTCGCTTCTCCCCCTACGAGTGGCACAATCCTCACCCTTGTGACCTTGACAATGACGTCATCGAGAACCAGTTCTCTCTCGCCAACAGTTTCTGGTTCACCATCGGCACGCTCATGCAGCAGGGCTCCGACCTCAACCCCAAGGTACCGTCCAGCTATAGATTTCGTTTTAAGAGGGACATAACTCTTTGTAGTAAAAAATATTTTAGAGTATTAAATTACTTAACAATTTGATGACCGTGAATCACGTTTACATAAAACACTATTGCATGTATTGATACATATCTCACAAAGTAAGAAAATACCATAAAATTACATTTCGCAACAAATAACAAGAAAAAAAGTAATCGTTAATGGGGGGCGTGTCTCCTTCCTCTCCTTCGAAAATGTATTATTACTTTCAGTGTTGAAATCAAAGTGCCTTTATAGAAAATATTTCATGGGTTGACTGCTTATAGACAGTCGGAATGAATATCTGGGCGATATTAATGTAAAACCTTGATCATTTCAGGTTAAAAAATAAAGCTAAATTGAAGCCAGTATAGACTGATTATTACAATAAAAACTATATTGCTTCTTTAAATGTATAATATAGTTTGATAAATTTTGCTATGAATGTGAAAACTGCTCCAAATGCTGATAACGTCAATGAGTATGTCATGTAACAATGCTGTATTTGTGTGTTGACTGCGGACAGGCGACGTCGACGCGGATAGTGGGCGGTATCTGGTGGTTCTTCACACTGATCATCATCTCCTCATACACAGCCAACCTGGCCGCCTTCCTGACAGTAGAGCGCATGATCACGCCAATAGAGAACGCCGAGGACCTGGCCGGACAGACTGACATCTCGTACGGCACTCTCGACAGTGGCTCTACCATGACCTTCTTCAGGGTCAGTCTTCCCTCCCTACTTCTGCCTCATATCTACTTTGTTTACATAGGGTGGTTCAGAAATACTTTCACAAACTTGGAAGCCTTGCATCAGAACAAGAAAAAAATCCATTTAAAAATAAGTCCGAAAATCTTTACTACTTGCTTTGTTAATGAAGAAACTAATGTTGCATCTGTTAGAAATTTTCGTAGACTCAGAGACTCGCGGTAAATATTCGAAATGACATTCTCTTCTTTCCACACACATACACAAGTACTTACACTTCTACCATAGTGCATACAGATGAAGGCACCAGCATACTTGTATCCATAACATCATCCAATTATCTAACAACATTAATTTGTCTACCGGTTAAATTGCAATACGTCGAACTAACCTTTCATTAGTAACTCTAAAACTAAGGATTTCCGTACCTATGTTTATATGGTATTTTTTCTTACTTTGGAGAAAGAAACCCTCCTAACTTGTATAAGTGTTTCTGAAACAACCGGTGCAGTACTGGACTGATGTAGGAGTCCGGAGTGCAGTGAAATTATCCATATAATCGTCGATATGGACTGGAGAGTAGATTCAGGATTGAAACGTTTAATTCGGACTGACTGAACAAAGATCGAATAGTTTGTTTGATTATGTCAAGAGGTTTGCATCTTCCTGGGCTAGCCAAATAAGAATATTTAAGTTTCGGAAAATCATTCCGTGTCCAGAATAAACTACCATTCTTGCCAACAAATTCAAATCAAAAATTAAATAAAAAGTTGTTTGCTTATTTGCTTTCTGTCAGTCATTTGTTCTGTAGTTCACAGTCCGGCATAATGATGTCTCTACGCAGTGCTCAGTCCGGGTTCTCCCCATGTTTACAAGTCAATATGGGTTGAGAAGTTTATTCATATCAGTCCACGTTCAACATAGGTTTACATTGGGTTGTAGTTCAGTGCATTCTGGAGTTTCACCCTAAAAGCACTACACGACACTACTCTACTCTGAGTGAGGTGTAACTGACCACTAGCGTCTAAATGAAGGTTCCTACTACAAATATTGCTTTCCCTGCTTCCCCCTCCACAATAAATGTTAGTTGAAGGCTCGTCACAGCAATCAACATACCTATTTTATGTAACTAACACAGCATAACAAGTGATATTGTCTGTACACAGTCGGCATATGTATGTGAATAAATTCATGTGTGGCCAACAGGAAGAAGAAGACAAAATTTAAATGCACGAATATTTTCGCTCCAACAAATTCTATAGAGATTCACATTATTATTGACTGGCATTAAAAACTTGGCATCATATTTCCAGGTATAAGTATCTTGAACAGCCGCTAAGCAAGTTACACTACAGACGTCCCGATAAGTATTTGTTCTGAGCGTCACCATTCGTGTCTCATATATTCACTATACGTATTCTGTTGGCGCCAATGTCGGTTAAAGGGGCGGTTCACTGAAAATTTTAATTGTTTTACTAGTTTTCATATTTGTACGATATTATGGTTTGTTTTGAAGGCAAACACTAGGACTATTTTTTACTATAATTAAAATATTTGAGCTCTCACAGTTTTTGCATTATAGCATGTTAAAGTCAAAATTTGCATAAAAAGACTTAATGCAAGGAAGAAAAGACACTAACTTACTGCAACAAGAAAATTCACAATGAGGAACAGTATCACGGACTACGCCAAGACGTATATACAAACTGCATTGAATTTGTTTGTAGTTAAAAAATAATTGAATTAAAAATAAAATTTACTAATTAAAAAAAAATAATAAATGTGGTTTTCATGCATGTCTTGGCGCAGTCCGTGACACTAATCGTCAGGGTAATTTTTTTCGTTTCGGTAAGTTGGTTGAATTTACTTTCTTGCATAAAACCATTCTATGAAAATTTGAAATGAAACATGCTATTATGAAAAACCATATTAAAGCTCAAATATTTGCGTTACAGTAAAAAATAGCCGCAACGTATGTCTATAAAAACGACGTCACGTAAACGTATAGAAATAATTTTAAAAATCTAAATTATCGATGAAGTGCCCCCCCCCCCCCGCTTAAGAGGGTGAGGTGCATAATTCAACGCTAAAAACATTAATCTATAACGGTAGGTTTCTTGAAGCCAACTTGCGAAAAATAAACAATAGCAATCCTAGACAATAGTTTTAGCCGACGTTTCAAACAAAATTGTTTCCAGTGTTACGAACTTCTGAGGCACCATCTCTGACGCCGGAACATCGTGCATTTAATTGCGGCGCAAGAGATCACGCGTAAAGAATGAGTATTTCTGGATAAATATTTACTCAAAAAGTTGGCAAATACCATTATCTAGGATTATCATTGAGTATTTTATCCGTATTGGCTTCGAAGAAGGCGTAGAAATCAACTTATGTTTTCAGCGTATATTTATGTACCATACATTCTTAAGAACGGGACATTAAGTCAGTTATGGTTAGTTTAAAATAAAAATTTAAGTGTGCTGAATCAAATAACTATTTCGTTAAGTTAGTAACCTACAATGAAGTGGATACATGGTGTTGTAATACTTCCTGCTCGCAAAGAATGGTATAATCTGTAACAAGAGCCTTTCTTAAGGCCCTAGTGAGTCAACCTCGGAAGCGGCATTCCGGAGTTAGAGGTTCTGACTTTGAGTCCCGGGAGTCAATTGTGTTTGTCTACTATGAGTCACAAGAGCTGTCAAATATATCTTGAAATCGGAATAAAGTGGGAAATAATACGGCAACCTGAAAAACAAATAGTAAAAAAGTAGTTAATTAAAAAAAAATTAAAAACTGTACTCACATTCAGGGGAAACCAGGTTTTGTTACTAACCCCGCCAACTTGATTTTGTTTTTTCGAAATCACTCCAAGCGAATGCTGGGATGGTTTCTCATTACACGCCATGGCCGATTCTCATCCTTTAAAAAATAAAACTCGCAAAAACAGCACAAATATGAACCCGTGGCCTCAAGTATAGAGACAGTATGGCCGTCTCGGTGGTGCAGTAATCACGCCCATTCCCCTTCCTTAACATAGGCCATGACCAATTCCTCTCCCAGCTCCTGCCCTTGTGTGAAGTTGTGGGTAACCGCCTGTAATGATCTAGCTGACGAGACGTAAAGCCCATATAAAATAACAAAACAAATGAGTGAGGTAAAGTGTGAATGGTGTGACTACAGGACTCGATGATCGAGACGTACAAGAAGATGTGGAGGTTCATGGAGAACAAAAAGCCGTCAGTGTTTGTGCCGACATATGAGGAGGGCATCAGGCGAGTGTTGGAGGGCAACTATGCCTTCCTCATGGAGTCCACGATGCTCGACTATATCGTGCAGCGAGACTGCAACCTCACCCAGATAGGCGGCCTGCTAGACACCAAGGGATATGGCATAGCCACGCCCATGGGTAGGTATCACCACTGCCATCACAAGTACTGTGCCGCTTTTCTCGATTTGTTTATTTATTTTGCTTGCTTAGCTAGTACTAAATAGATAAACGTTAATGTTCTTTAGCCGTGTTTGTGGTCGAGGCAGAAGTCTTATTTACAGAAATCTATCAAACTAGACATGTTAGTTGACAATGTAAATCATTATAATAAGAATAATTATGTATTTTACTATCAAGTACAATTTTGTGGTATTACATTTCATCTTTAAAATATGTTGTAGCATATGTTTATAGCAAAGTAGTAACAAAGTCATTTCGTAGGTTCGTAAGCAAGATGTTACTAGCATCATATTTCAATAAATTGTGGAGACATAGAAATTAATTTCCTTATTTGCTTCCCGAAGTTATTTATTCGAGAAATTGACAGTTTTCGCTATTCACTTCTCTGAGTCACTGCTGCTGTCGGCAGCAAAGCTCTTCATAAGTATTGCAGTGAAGCTGTATGTTGAAAGTGCTGTAGTACATAAGTGTGTAAGACTGGTTTGAGCGGTGCGTGCGTGCTGGCAGGTTCTCCGTGGAGAGACAAGATCTCTCTGGCCATCCTGGAGCTGCAGGAACGAGGAGAGATACAGATGTTGTACGACAAGTGGTGGAAGAACCCTGGTGATACTTGTGTCCGCACAGAGAAGGGCAAGGAATCCAAGGCCAACGCCCTAGGCGTCGACAACATCGGTAACATCTCGTGTAACATGTGCGCCTTACACTGCAGTGTGTGATACGAGTTACAATTCCTCCTTTGTTCCGTGCAAATCTCGCTATAATTAACAATAACTACAGGTGGTTTGCTATGAAATGAGTACGTTCGACGACCACCCTCTCTATAATAATTATTTAAGAATTGTGACCTTATACTAACTTTTGAGTACAATGTAATCTGCACGCTTTGATTGTTAGTTAAGGTGTTTTTTATACTAAAAAGTGGCAGGAAATTATAAATTAACTGAAAGGGAAATGTAACTAGGTCTTTAAGGCGGCCGCCTGGTGAGGATGTGTTTGTGTGTGTGAGGCCATAATCTATGAAGCGCTACGAGCGACGTCGGCCGGCACATGTTGCCTCTACGGTCAAAGTCGTAAACGTGCGCGCAGTGTTCCCACTGTAACGTTTTTACTGCGAGACTTTAAGCGGTGACAATATAATTTTATTTGACGCGTCACTGCAGCAAAGTCCAATGTACTTGCACACCTCAATTCCGAACAAATTCGTTACAGATGTCTTGAGAAACAACCGTTTGAGAAAGCCTATTGTAGCCAGCGGCAATCTCACATGCCAATATTCGAGTCAGGATCGTAATGACGGGAGGCGGGTTGTCTAACCTCTACACCACAGTGGATCACATAGCTGTGTCCTGCCTCCGAGAGCCGGCTTCAGTAGCGTGGTCAGTCAGGCACCGGTCTACGCTGCAAGAGGTCCTGTGTTCCAATACTGGCTGTTACGTTGTCCCTTTGTCTCAATCCACCCTCATCGGCTCTTGTGGGTTAAGCGCCTGACGCATGAACGGTGTTGTAGAGTACCGCGTCTATTCTGATCTACGACAAACAAATAAACTTATTCACAATATGCCCATCTACGAAAATAACACACAGTTAAAACTAGGCTTCTGTAAAGAAAATAGATCGCAGGCTTTCGCAGCCGTTGTCTGCATTTTCTTGGCTTGTGGGTGTGAGCCTCGTCTGAAGATTGTCTTGCGACCAGTTGGTCTCCGACTCCGACTACCTGATGATGGCAGCTGCAACGACTGCCGAAACGTCGCAAGACAATCTCCAGACGCGGCTCACACCCACAAGCCAAGAAAATGTAGACTTCTGTAATTTAAAAAAATGTAACATGATTATTAGAAACATGTTTTAGTGGCCATTAAAAATTGCTAATAACGGCTTTTTTTAGACAGTCGTTACTGGAAAAATACCACCCGAATTCGCAAAGACAGAACGTTGGAAGCATGTGTTGTACTGTGCTACAAACTTTCTACAAATGTCATTGCAGAGTTGCTGCTTTAAGTTTCATAGGAAAACACTGCACGCCAGTTTGGCGAGGCGCGAATATAAGCGATGAAGTTACCGTCGAGTGTGGCTAACTGAATCTTACCGCTTCACTGTCTTCGTGCATCATACGCGGAAGATTACGTCTGGTGCATAGCCCCCTTAAGGTTGTTCAAGTGCGATAAAATCATAATTTTATATCTTTATAAAATAGTGTTAGCTTTGTAGACGATACCTGTGAGTACAGTTTCCTCGTGCAAAATAATTTTAGCTCTCATAGTTTTCTCATAGTGGTGCGTCAAAGTCAAAATTTGCTTGTTCTGCTGCCATGCAAATAGTGAAAACCTACTGACCTACTTGAATAAAATAATTCACTGTGATATTAAATCTCTTGAGCTATACAATAAAGTATTTAAAAGAACATAACGTAATATTTTTCATTAAAAATAATCGCTAAAGTACAGGACAAAAATTGAAAATTCAGCAATATTTTTTTAATACAAAAAAAAGGTCACAAGATTTTTTAAAAATATTTTATTAAATAGACCGTGGCATTTTATTTCACTGTGAATTATTTCACTTACGTAAGTCTACCAGAAGTAGTGAACTTTCGAGCTGCGCTTCACTAGACAAGCTTGGAAGCTCTTCTTTCTTTCTTCATATATTTTCATATATTAAATTATTCAGCAGAACAACGCTGTACTCTCCATTTCCAGTATAAAAAAGGAAAATGTGGTAATGTGGGTCTCTGTCCTCTCCTGCTTACGGGGAATACCGCTTCGTTGTGTATCAACAGTTGACATCACAGTATATTATATATTTTTATATAGTAGCCTATACACACGGATTTATTTACATACTAATGGAAAAACATTATTATTACAAGCAGTATAAGCAGCAATTTTCGCGTATTAACTTATGCAAGTGAATATTTGTATACTGTGAAGTGTGGGGGGACAATTAGGCGTAAAATGGCTAAAAATAATTTTTGTATACAATTCGCATTACGTAGCCTTACATCAGTAACATACTGTTATAGATCATTCAAGATAAAGTGAGTACTAAAAATTTAACCTTTGTAAAATATCAGTAGCCGTTACTGCATATAATTGGAATTAAACCATCGTTGCCTTACTTCTTGCATGGTTGGCAGCGAATTGCTGTATATAGTTCGGTGTATTTTCTTATTTAATTACTACAAGACTTAAATAAAATTAACTGAAATCCAAACACTTGAATTTTATATCATTGACTTTTTTTGTCAGACTGTACAGGTTCTTACCGACTGTACAGTTTGTATTACACGCACAAACATTAGTACCTATATGTATTGTCCGCAGAGGTTTTATGTTTAGCGTCATTAGCTGCTATGCGCGGAAAAATACAAATAGAATGAAAAAAATTAATTTAACACGGCTTTTTTCAATCCTCACTTTATCCCACGGTCGTAGAAGAACAGGTCTGGACACTCGCCTATCTAACAATGTATTTTGCTTGACCCCCTTGTTGTTTGGCTGTAGTTCGTCAAGTTACCGAGAATGTCGTACTTTTTGGCGCTGATTTCCGGGCGGTCGGACTCAAACTCCGTCCACTTTTTTTTTCCATTGTTAAATATATAAAGTAAATAAAGATTGCTGGAGCCATTTCTTAAAATTGTGAACGAAGAAAGTATTTCGTAAATTGTTAAAAATAAGTTTTGATAAATTGTTTATCTTAGCGGAAAGGAAGTGGGCAGAGTTTAATCCGACCGCCGTAACATCAGCGCCAATAAAACACAATATTCTCGGTAACTTGGTGAACTACAGCAAAACAACAAGGGGGTCAAATATCCAGGCGAGTGTCCAGACCTGTTCTTCTACGGCCGTGCTTTATCCCGAACCGCCTATAACTGGATTTTCAGTTATCACTTATTGTAAGCACATGTTTGTATTTAGAGTGTGGTAACATGACTTGTGGGAGTGAGTGCGAGGTGAGTGCTGGTTGCTGTGCAGGTGGTATCTTCGTGGTGCTGCTGTGTGGGCTGGCGGTGGCCGTCATGGTCGCCATCTTCGAGTTCTGCTACAACTCCAAGAGAACCACACAGGCGGAGATGGTGAGTACCTATACTCTATCCCGTGGATCTTAGCCTCTTTCCTTACATACATGTATCACTGAATATTTTAAAATTAATACTGGCAATCATATTGCATGAAACCACTTAGAAAAATTACTTGCTGGTACAGTAGAAACTGGTTTAATTGTTTGCGCTGCGGTCCAAAATGTAATTTATTATTTAATTCTGTGCCACAGACTAAATAGTAATACAGAAGTTGATACGGGCGAACTTCGCCGCTTATTGGCTGCCCGAGGTTGTTGGTACCAGCCCAGTGTATGTTTAGTTCCTGTATGTTACTGCAGGTTTCTTATTAGCCTGGCTGCCGGCTAGTATTGCAGTCGTCTTACGCTGATTGGCGGTAGGCTTATCAACCATGTTGTTGGCCAGCGAAGCCATTTTGCTGGCGTGTGAATGAGTTCGCCGTCCTGACGGCTGTTTCACTTCTGTATTCCAATATATTCTGAGCCTGTGCAAAAAAAAATGTTAGCTTAGCCGCACGTATCGTTTTCTGTGGCGTACTAGTTAGCACTCATAGAGGAATGAATGGTGAAAGTGTCAAGCGGCCGCCTACCCAACGCACCAAATGCGTTGCAGCGTGTTCGTAAACAGGTTTTTCCTACGAAAATATTCCACGTGTGCCCATTGTGCCAACGTACGAAAAGAAAACAAACTTCAGACAAGGTCGGAACCTCATTGTTAAGAGTCCACGCTCATTAAAAACACATGTTTCTAAGCCCTCCAACATGGCTAAAAACGGCCTTGTCAGACTTTCGTACTTCAAAATATACTAACTGTATGTATGTGAAACTCAGGTTGCTACCTGCACTGAACTTAGTTGCAGAATTTCCACCAATAAAATTATATGGTCACCGCTTAGTGTCTCATAGTAAAAACCATTCGGCGAGAAGCTTGCACGCTAGTTCAGTGTTTGGCTCGTTGAGGCGATGTGGCATTTGATGTGCGCTTCCAGGTCGACCTTACTGTTCTGTCGATTTTGAGCCTCTCACGCGCGGGTAGGCGGCGCCCTTAACAGCGATATTTTCAGCACTGGCGAGGGGTGATATGAGGTGAATCGTGAGTGTGTAGCAGCACCCCAATGCACGGCCATACAGCAACAAGTCTGTAATCTTGGAGTTGAAAATTGACCCTCATATGTTTGATTGACGCCACTTATAAACTGGTGTTTGAACAGTCCTCGACTAGCGCATGGACGGCGATGTATCGTGTCACGCATATTCTTTTTCTATGCGAAACCGCGTAACTTATTCCTATAATATTTATCTACGGAAGAACACACACTCGAATCTATGCTTCTATGTTTTAAAAAATTCAACACGCTTGTTAGAAACATGATTATGGGGCCTCTCAAAAATGGCTAAAAACGGTTTTTTTTTAGACTGCTGTAACTCCGAAAATATTACCTGAATTCGTCAAGTGCAAAGCGAGAGACATGCGTTGGTGTTTACTTCATATTAGTGGTGTGTTTTGTGTTGTATAGAAGGCGATGCCGGCCCAGCAGCAGAATGTATACAGAAATGATAACACGGTGTGTTGTGTGTTGTATAGAAGGCGGTGTCGGCGCAGCAGCAGTATGTACAGTAATGATAACACGGTGTATTTTGTGTTGTATAGAAGGCGGTGCCGGCCCAGCAGCTGTATTTACAGTAATGATAACACGGTGTGTTGTGTGTTGTATAGAAGGCGGTGCCGGCCCAGCAGCAGAATGTATACAGAAATGATAACACTGTGTGTTGTGTGTTGTATACCAGGCGGTGCCGGCCCAGCAGCAGTATGTACAGTAATGATAACACGGTGTATTTTGTGTTGTATAGAAGGCGGTGCCGGCCCAGCAGC
>PNEQ01037581.1:0-19917 GCA_003012365.1 Medauroidea extradentata
CGAGGCCGCTCCTTGCCGTATTTGTAAACAAACAGTGGTGACACTTTGCACCTAGCAACGGAAAATTAGTAAACAAATGTCGGTTGCTAGGTGACGTCACAGGTGTTGTTAGTACAGCAACCACCAGGCGCGCTGCTGTTTACGTTCAACAGTCCATGCATGACAGTCGGCGATCTATATCCTTCTTTTGTCTATGGTACCGGCTACCGTAGCAGCTCACCTACCAGGCATTTATAAAGGCCGCCATAAAAGCTGTTATAATGACTGCTATACAGGCTGGTCAAGCATACGGACACCATTAGTTGTGACATCACACGAGAGCATTAGTTCCAAACAAATGTTTGTTTTGAAAGTTTTACATTGAAAACTCCATTTGACATCCCGTTGTATATATATATATATATATATATATATATATATATATATATAAAATTACGTTAAAAATACAAATACTTCCGTTTAGACCTAAATAATGTATAACATGAGTGCGGCGGGGCTTCTTACATACACTGATATCTTCGGAGACGAAAGAATTTAATATACATAGCGCGAAAATACATTTGTGCTGGGCCTTGCGACTTGCATATCATGCATTCTTAAGGAATAATATTAATGGGCGGGGATTGTTACAAATTAAGACGTTATAATGTGTATAAATAATTTTAAAACTGTACTCGTGCATTTTTGTAGGAATGATGAAATTAATTTATTTTTACATTAGGTGAAGTTAGACAGAGGCTATTAATGTAGAAGCCTATACAAATGCTGCTTCTGACGAACATTAGGGGTGGCTTATTTATTTATTCAATGTAACGTCTCAGTCTTGTGGGTTTGCTAGCTGGGCTCAAATGTGTGTTGAAAAATAGTTTAATATAGTGATCTACTTCTGGCCTACTGTGTTTACTGCTCCTGTCCGATGATTTTCAGAGCCCTTGCCATACAATTTTTAGTGCCTCTGCACCACTGTTTTCTGTGACTCTGCCCTAAAATTTCTACCTCCCCCATCACTGCTCCATGATTTTGTGCCCCTGTCTCACAGTTTTGAGTGCACCTGACACTGCCCCATGATTTTTTGGTTCACTGCTACACATTTTATTAAATGCAACAATCCTAAAAATTTTTTCACTACCCTAAAAGTTTGTGTACCTCTGCTATGACTCTGCCCTACTTTTTTTAGTTGCCCTACCCTACACTTTTCTGTACATCGGCTCTATGATATTTAATATCCTTGCTTAATATATCCAGTGCACCTACACTACAATTTTGTTTACCTCTGCCCCATAATTTTTAATATTTCTTTCCCACATTTCTTGTGGCCCTACTGTACAGTTCCTTGCTTAGGCCAATACCGTAAACTTTTTTGTATGGTGCATCTACCTAATGATTTTTTTAATGTCTAAAGAAGGTAAGGAGGGTTGGGGAAAGGATCCCAACATTGACAAGTATGATTGGACAAACTGCGACAAATGACAAAGAGAAAGCTGACTTGCTACAGTCTCAGTACTTATCTGTGTCGGCAGCAAAGGTGAACTGGAATAGTGAGACAAATAGACTAAATGAAATGGAAATGGATTGGGGACTTCCTCCAAGTATGGAGGAAGAGGGTGAAAGTAGGGGTATAACTGACAGCGGATGGCGTGGTGACATCTGGGGTGCCGCTCGGTCCAGTATTGTTTGCCATTATGGTGAATGGTATGGGTATTGAGATTAATGGCAAAATAAAATTGTTTGCAGATGACTGTCTTTTATACTCATTGGAGGGCAGTGGGGTCAACTTGCAGACAGATTTTGACAGGTTGTGTTCGTGGACTGTGGAAAACAAGATGAGGATCAATGTTTGTAAGACTAAGTTAGTTAGGTTTACTAGGAAGAGAGTGATAAGCAGAGTCATTTACAGACGGGATGGGCAAGAGATAGAAGATGCCACACAATATAAGTATCTAGGGTTTTGCTGCAAAGTGACCTTAGATGGACAAAATGTTTGGATAGGGTGGTTACGAAGGGGAGAAGAGCTTTAAGTTTGCTGGGAAAGGTACTGAATGGGTCTAGCTCTGAGGCGAAGGAAAAGGCATACTGCACAATGGTACAGCCAATGTTGGAGTATGCTGCTACAGTGTAGGACCCGTACGTGGAAGTTGACGTGTAGAAGATGGAAAATGTTCAGAGAAGAGTGGCGAGGTGGGTGAAGGATAGGTGTAGAAGACAGGGGCAGGATGGAAAGAAGGAAGGTAATTATAGGTAATCTGTAATGATGAAGGAATTGTGTTGGAGTACATTGAAGGACAGAAGGAGAGTTGAAAGACTGGTCAGGATATACAGAATTGTGAAAGAAGAGGGAGTATGGGGAGGGTTTCATTGTCACCTAACTAAAGAAGGATATACAGGAAGAGGAAACAACGAAAGCCAGAATACTGAGAGGGAGTGGAGGAGAACGGAGCGTGGTAGGCAGTCAATGCTTGTGAGATTGGTGAGGGAGCGGAAAGTTTTGCAGGATGACTTGGTGATAGTGAAGGGTGTTGGTAGGTTCAGGGATGTTTGGAAGAGAGTTTTTTAGAGGTGGGAACATGTGATCTCACCACCGTGCGGCAGCACAATTGTGAGCATTTATTTATTTATTTTGTCTCTGCTACACATTTTTAATTGTGCTGCCCTACAATATTCTGTACATCTACTCCAAGTTATTTAATATCCTTGCTTAACATTTTCAGTGCTCCTACTTTACAGTTTTCTGTAGGTACCTCTGCCCCTTGATTATTTTTAACAACCCTGCCTCATATTTAACAGTCCCACCCTTACAATTTTCTGTTCCTCTACCCTACAATTTTCTGTACCTCTGCACCATAATTTTTAATGTCCGTACCCTTCAATTTTCACTGCCTCTGCCCTATAATTGCCCATTCTTCTCCATTACCATTTTCTGTACTCCTGCCCAAAATATTTTGTTCCCTACCCCATGATTTTCAGTGTACCTACCGCACAATTTCTCCAATTTTGATTGCCTACTGTCATATTTTCTTAAAATTAAGTCGTAACTATAAAAAACCCTTCGGAAAAAAAGGTTAAAAGTAACACATTAAACTAGGCCTACTGTAAAAAAAGAAAGTGGTAAAATTGTTCATTTTCTTATCTTGCTTCTCCTGCAGCATTCTATACCATTAATTACTGTCTTTCTGCACTTGTTATATAGTGCTGACGAGTTCGTACTTATATTTTGCAACATCTTGTGGGGTAAACTTAAAACTTGACTAGTAATGACAAATTATATCAGTCATCACAAGCCAATATAAAAAATTGACCTACGATTTTGGACCAGTTCTCATATTATTATTGTTTTAAGATTTCTTCGCAAATTGCCTGGGAAAGGCACCTAATGCACAAAAAGAACTTTTGGACAAAGTCGTAACACAGCATACAAATGACAAACATGATGATGGATTTATTTAAATAATGACCACGAATAATATAAATGTAGTTTCGATTAGTTATCAGACGCACAATTTATTCTTTTTGTACCGCACTTCATTGAACTGCAAGTAAATTCTACTCTTCAAACGAGATCAACATGCACGTTTACATGTACATAACTCCGAGTACTCTGCAAAATTATCTGTTAGATTATGTTCGTAACTTCTTTGATATAAATTAATTCTGAAAACAACAGGATTCGCTCACTTTCTATAATACTTGATTTTTACAAACAAGTGCAAAAAATTGTATCATAGCATTGGCCCAGAGTGTTTGTTTAGAACCAGCATCGTCGTGTGACGTCAAACTAATGGTGTCCATTGCTATTACACGATGCTAGTTAGCGTCACTGGAGGGAAGCGATGTTGATGCGCGTGAAAATGGCCGACATTCGAGCAACTACAGCTGAATATTGTTACAAATTTCAGACAAAAACTTTATATGTGGGTAATTCCCGTGAGTTATTTTGGGATACAGGTCTTATAGTTAGAAATAAAAGAGGTGAATTAAGTTATTGATTTACTAGCTCACAAAGCTTACAAAAACACAAAACAGCAACCAACTATAACTTTCACAACACAATTAGTTATGCACACAATTACTTCTGTGTCACCGAAACGTTAATTAACTTTGACAATTAAAGCACTGAAAATGTCTACCATCAATTAATTAAACACATAACAAATCAAAATAAAATTCAGTAATAATATCCAATCAACAGTCTCTCAAATAGTGACAGTGTACAACCTTAATAGTCTGCAGTAGTGATGAATCGTCGTGTGCTGCGCAGCACCCCGAGTGCACTGCTGTCTTCACTCTTGAGGTCTTCGCTTCGACTCCCGTCGTGCACCTCCTCTTCACTCGTCAGCCCGCCGCAACAGTCCTCTTGGTTCGTCCAACACTGCTCCGAAGGTAGCAGCCTGCCACCTCACAGTAGACTCTGACGTCACCAAGATGTCTTCACCAGTCTCTCTCCACAAGCATATCACCTTCCTCTAGCACGACCAATAGCGAACTCTCCCCAAAGTTGTCGATTCGGCGTTTATATACTCGTCAAAACAGTTGGGGACTCCCCACATTTCAGGGGTATAAAAATAGAAATTACAACATGTTTCGGAGATGACTTGAGTCACGTAGGCCGCTGTCGTAGGGTAAAAGCGTAGTTGGGACAGATATCTATGACGTAGCTTCGGCGTGACTTCCATCACGTAGCCACCCGGCCTGTAAGTCAAGTGCTAGTCCAGAAAGTGTTACGAAACAGCTGCCGACCATGGGCCTCCAGGTACATGGCACGCAACAATATGTTATTTTTTAATGGAAAGAAATTATATGGGAATTGTTTTTGTATGTGGAATGAAACTGTTTGGCAGTATCAGTAATGTACTGCACATATAAATACTACATCGTCGATAGTAACACAATAAATAAAATTTTTTACTATAAAAGAGACGATTGTATGGTAACTAAAATAATTAACTCACGAACGAGTTGTGTCAGGTGGTCCAATGGGCCGACCCCCGGTGGCTCAGTTGGTTGAGCGGCCGGCTTCGGTGCGTGGAGGGGGGGGGTGGGGGTTCTGGGTTCGATTCCCAGGTCTGGCTGGGTGTAAAATTGTGTTTGTCCATTTGGTCTCGAAAATTGTCGCTAAACAAATTGTCTCACGAAACGTACTGGGGTCACTTTAAATAAGTCACATTAAAGGGGGGGATGTTTGGTGCAGTGATGATGCGGTAGCTTTCGCATCATCACTGCACCAAACATTTTTATAAAAAAAAAAAAAGGGAGCATCCCTGCTCCAGAGAAAAAAATTATTTTTGGTTTGGGGTTCAAATCCCGGCCAGTCCAAAAACTTTTTAAAACTTTTTTATCAGATCTATTTCTGTTTCTTATTACGTAACTTACGTGTTCGTCAAAGGTATTTTATTTCTAACATCCAGTATATAAATACAATATCAGTAAACTATTTTTATGGTCAAGCAATGTGAACCTGAACTGCCTGTCATTTGCTAACGGTGACACAAACATCCACAATCTGTATTTTAAGCTATTATTTTATTGTAATAGCTGGCGATTTCGTGTTACGACACGTTAGAAGGTGGCGTGAAATTTTTGGCATCTGTAAATGGCATAGGCCTATACTGATACTTTACCTATAGAACAGAACACTATTTAACATAATTTTTTATACACATACCTCGCATATTTTAAAGATTCGTCGTTTCTCGTTATTATATATTACTTTCATTTATTTACTTCAAACATATTAAAATGATAAATGTGAAAATAATAAAAAAGCATGTAGTGACTGCACACAATGTTCTCGGCATTTACTGGAACAGGTAGTTGCGAAACATTTTCACTATTTATTTATGTTTGCATTACAGATAATATTGCTAAACGTAAACATTGCAGATGACGTGAATGATAGTAAGTCTTGCAACATAAAATAGTAAAATAGTCTCACTAGTAGTTTTTATTGCCCCACATATGAAATATCAAACCAGAACATTCGTATAGTTATCGAATGTCCGTACATGCGCCGAATCATGGGTACGCAGAAATTCTGCGTTCATGTAAACGGCATCTGTTTTGTTCGCCTGGTCTGTTCTATCTGTTCAGCGTAAATGTGAACCAGACTTAACTGCACCAGGCACACTGATCATGTAGGCCTACTATGGCAAGTGCGGGGAGAGGGTGTGTGGAAGAATGTGGGTGTCTGCAAGGTCGAGTAATCTTCTGCTGTTCGCTCTTGCAACATGGCAGTTAAGTGGCTGTGTGTAAGCGCTAACAATGACTCGCACAATATTACTAGTGTCTCTATACGACTTGATAGTGGTATGTCGAGATTTTTCTAATATTTATGCACACTTATTTAATTCGGTTAAAGCGAAATTAAAATTACGATTTTTTTTATCAACAAATTAAATTAATGGTGACCCTCTGGAACGAAAAATAATGGCACTGTTGGAAAATGTCTTTTTAAAAATTTTAAGAAGATTACATAATTTTTAAATATTAATATTCATCAAAATAAGTATCACAAATTAACCGCCCTTGCATGGTACTCAAGAGATGAAAAAAATGCATTGTAAGAAAAAGGTAAAATTTTTATGAAATTCCTATTACCTACTGAAGTTTTTAAATTTTAAGTTCAAATAACTACATATTGTCTTACTTCACCTGAGTATGGGAACATAATGTTGCATTTCTTTCATCGTGTTAAAATACTTCAAAATGCTATTATTTTACATCTTAAATTACATATGTATACTTTTGTTAATATTTTCCTAACGGACTAGCAAGTCGCATTTCTTATCACACCAAAAAATCACAAAGATCTCAAAATTCCCGAAAAAAAAAAAACGAATCAGAAAAGTTATAAGGGCATTCCAGAGGGGGAAAATGATAATTGTATGTATGTATGAAACAGTGTTAGTTTTGAAGACATTATTTTGGAGTACGTTACCCTTTTACAAAAAAATTAGCTCAGTCAGTTTACCATAATGTCAATTCAAAGTCAAAATTTGCATGTTTTTAGTTCGTACACCACCCGAAAACCAATCAACACAATGAAACGAAAAAATTCACAGTAAAAGTACATGTTACTGGCAAGGCTATACGTATATGAAAATCCATTGAAATAATGTTTCGTATTTTTAAAAATTTTCTGAAATTTGGACATTTATCTACCATGTTCAAAAATTTTTTGAAAATTCAAAAATTTTAGTATTGAGTTTCCATATACTTAGAGCGCTAGTCTGTGACTTTTACTTTAAATGTGAATTATTTTGTTTCTCTATATTGATTTGTTTTCGAGGGGTGTATGAACCAATAACATGCAAATGTTGACTCTGAAATGCCATTATGGAAAAACTGGTTGAGCAAAATGTTTTTGTGAAAGGTTAATGTACTCCGAAGAAGCACCTACAAAAGAAACATTATTTCATACAAACATAATATTATAATATTTTCGTCTGGAACGCTCTTAAGTTTGCCACCTAACTGGGGTGTATTTCGTTTGTTTGAGGCCTGGAAGTGCGGATATGTGATTTAGACACAGCACGGACATTAGGTCTCACTCTAACTTGTAAGCATTTGAGGCCTGGTGTTTATTCATTACCGTTGTGCTAGAACCGCCATCTTGTGGCATACATGTTGTAGCCATGGGCTGCAAAAAAGTTTCAGTGTCGCAATATGCTTCAAAACCTGCTGCTTAGAAAAGTTTGTGAATTCAAGCCACGTATCATCTTGCTAACATCAACAAACTTGAAACCTTAAATACACAATATTTAACATCACATCTGTAGTGATGATTTGATGGTTGGCGGACCTGGCGGGTCGAGGGAGTTAGTTGTATGTTTACATATAGTATGGAAGGCGAGGTGTATTGACAGTAGACACCAGCATGATGCACAGAGAAAAAGGTTTGGTTGATTCGACCGTATATATGTTTGTATATGGGCAAACAAGTGTGTGACAGTTGAACGAACCAAATATTTGGTTGTCTGGCGGATATAGACATCACAAAAGGACGGTTTAGTCCAGTTAAATATTACATTTTGTTAAAACAACAAAGTTAGTGCTTGGCGCGTTGTTGTTCAGCCAACAAAACATTTGTTGAATCAAATATATAATTGTTTGGCCATATACAAACATATATACGATTGAATTAACCAAACCATTTTGTCTGTGTGAATATACGATATAATACATGGCGCAGTCGGCAGGATGAAGTTGAGAAGAAATTTAGAGTGTTCACGAAGGCAGTGTGCCTCTATACGATGTTTGTTGTTTGTTTAATTCGCGTTGAATTGTGTCAGCCGCGATAGTGTCTCGTATCGTCGTACAACATGGCGACCGATTTTAACACTCCTGACGAATTGTCACTTCACGGCAATTTATGCGAGAACTGGAAGAAGTTCAATCAAGCTTTCACAATTTATCTAGAAGCATCCGACTTGGTATCCCAGCCCGAGTCACGCAAAATTGCGATCTTCCTCAATCTTGTAGGCGAAGAAGCTTTGGATGTCTATAATACCTTTACTTTCACAGAAGAAGAGGTAAAAAGTAAAACCTTGGTTGTTGTTCTCAAGAAGTTTGAAACACATTGCAACCGCAAGAAAAACATTTTGCACCCACGTTTCTTATTTTACACTAGAAGTCAAAAAACGGGAGAATCATTTGACACATTTCTAACCGACTTGAAGACACTAGTGCGTGACTGCGAATTCCAAAATGCTGACGACCTAGGCCTATACTTAGAGATCGCATCGTGTTTGGCATTTTTGATCGTTCCACCCAAGAAAAAGTACTCAAAATTGTTTGTGTTTCCTTGGCAGATACAATACAACTGTTTCGAACTGCCGAGATCACAACAGCTCAAACCAACCAGATCATGCAACCTAATAAAGAATAACTTAACTCGACCATCAGCACTGACGAAGCAAAGTACAAACGGCACAGTGTCCAGCGACATTCCAAGCAGCCAACCACATCTCGCAACGATGAAGAGACTGTCTGTGCATGGTGTGGTTACTGTCATATCAAAGATCCGTCAAAGTGTCCTGCTCGTGGTAAATCTTGTTCAGTTTGTGGGAAACAAAATCATTTTGCTAAAGTGTGTCGCTCTCGGCAAGACAACAGCCGGATTTCAAATCGCTCTGTCTTAGAGGTGAAACAAGATACTCATCGTGTTGGCAATCGTGATTATGAGGACTATTACTGTGATCTTGTAACTTATGATGTCGTAGGAAATGTTCCCCTTGTAAATTGGACAGAAACTTTTCTTGTTGGCAATGTTGTAAGCGTACAGTTCAAACTGGATCCAGGTGCATGTGTGAACATTCTTCCTCTCAAAATGTTTTCCATGGTGCAGAATCTGGGAACTGGTGTAAAACTACAACAAGAACCGCTTTCCCTCGCTGCTTACAACAACTCAAAAATCAAAGTTGTAGGCTGTTGTGACTTGAATTTGTCACGTGCAAACATCAACTCACTGGAAAAGTTTGTGGTAGTAGATGAAGAGTCTGTACCGATCTTGGTCATTGGAACGTGTGACCATCTGGGATTGCTGCAAAAGAATATAGTTGGTGAAGTGTGCACATCTACCAAGCAGACCATTGCCGGTGCCTATAAGGATGTTTTTACAGGAATTGGTAAGTTTACAACAAAATGTAAAATTAAGCTCCAACATAACTGTGTTCCAACCTCAAGTCCCCCACATAGACTTCCTAATAAAATAAAGGCCAAATTGAAACCTGAATTGGACCGGCTGTGTCAACTAGGCATTATAGCAAAATACACGGAACCAACAGAATGGGTAAACCAATTAGTCATTGTAGAAAAGCCAAATGGGTCCTTGCGGTTGTGTCTTGATCCTGCAGACTTAAATGCAGTTGTCGTCAAAGAATATTTTGAAATTCCCACTGTGCGAGATGTCATTGCGAGGCTGGGCAATGCTCGATATTTTAGTGTCCTAGACTTAAAGGACTCATTCTGGCACATCAGCCTTGATGACCAGAGTGCAAAATACTGCACATTTCCATCTGTGTTTGGTTGCTATCATTTCAGGAGGCTACCATTTAGCCTGAACATATCATCGGAGGTGTTTCAAAAGTACAACACCGAGACATTTGGCGACATTGAGGGTGTCATGATATACATAGATGATCTGCTAATCTTTGCTGAAGATGAACCAACTCATGACCGCATACTGCTCGAGGTGCTGGATAGAGCAAGAAAATGTAATGTTAAATTTAACCTGCAAAAGTTCCAGCACAAAGTGAGTAAAGTCGAATATGTTGGTCACACTTTCAGTGGTGGTGGAGTCAGTCCAGATGATGAAAAAATTATGGCTATTTGCAATTAAGATATTCCAAAGAATAGACTGGACTTTCAGCATTTTCTGGGACTAGCAAACTATGTTAGGGACTTCATTCTCCACTTTTCTGAGGTCACCGCCCCTTTCAGACATCTCTTGCGTAAGAATAGTGAATTTATTTGGAATGCTAATGTGCATGGGACATGTATAGATCACTTGAAAACCATATTAGTCACAGAGCCCCTTCTGCAAGAAATAATAATCCAAACAGACAGTAGCAAAGAGGGCACAGGGTGTGTCCTCCTCCAACATAACAAGCCAGTGTGTTATGCGTCCAAATGTCTCTCACCAACATAAATAAATTATGGTCAAATTGACAAAGAGTTTTTGGCAATTCTGTTTGCCTGCAAAAAGTTCCACCAGTACATATATGGACGAGAGGTTACCATTCAAACAGATCATCAGCCACTGCTGTCTATTATGAAGAAATACATTCATAAAATTCTATCCAAGAGGCTCCAGTCCATTAGACTTAAACTCAGCATTTACAAGCTCAAGTTAGTGTACGTTTCTGGCTCAAAGTTGTTTGTGGCTGATGCCCTGAGCAGGGCTTGCTCAAAGGCTGCAGTAGACGATGTCGATGTGTCTTTACATGAAGTTGTACATACAGTCAACATGTCTGATGAGAAGAAAAGTGTTTTCCAACAAGAAACCGACAAGGATGTAGTGTTAAGAGAGCTGAGCACATTGTTTTTGAAGGGTGGCCTCCCTCCAGAACCAAGGTGTCAGATGTTGCTAAAGTGTGTTATAAGTTGAGAAATGACGTCACAGTGGAAGATGGACTAGTGTTCTTAGATGATAGAATAATTGTACCTGTTTCCTTAAGGGGATTTGTGTTAGAAAATCTTCACCAATCACATTTTGGTGTAACCAAAACAAAGGCTAGGGGTAAAACACTCATCTATTGGCCAGGCATGGATGTAGATATTGAAGATTACATAGCCAAATGTAGCTTGTGCGAACGATTCAGTGCTCGGAACACAAGAGAACCTATGATATTGCAGGAGCCACAGACTTAAACCATTCAACAAGATAGCATGTGACATCTTGGAATTTGACTCTCGTTCGTATTTCGTCTTGTGCGGCTACTACTCCAAATGGATAGAATTAGTGCCACTGCAGTCTAAAGGTGCACCTAACATAGTGATAGTACTGAAAAACATCTTTGTAACTCATGGCATTCCTAGTGTCATGGTTGCTGACAACATGCCATTTAACTCTCTGCACATAAGGGATTTCAGTAAAAAAAAAATATATGGTTTCAGGATACAAACGTCAAGTACATATTATCCAAAGAGCAATGGTTTGGCTGAAAGAGCTGTAGGTATATGTAAGAACATGTTTAAAAAATGCAAAGAGAGTCAGCTTGATTTACATGCCACGATGATGGATTATCGCAACACCCTAGTATTGGGTTCAAGCTCTAGCCCTGTTTTCAGCAGAAGAACAAGAATACAACTACTGATACGTGACACATTGCTAAAACCCAGAATAGTACACAACTTCAGTGATGTACAGTTACGAAAAGACATTCAAAATAAAGTGTGCTATGACAAGACTGCTAAACCTAGAAACCTTTCTCTTCAAACAGGGGACAATGTTGTGTATTGGGATAAAGGTGTATGGAAACCAGCCGAGGTGATTGCAGAAGAAGGAAGTCCATGCTCTGTGTTAATTCAAGACGAACAAAGGAAAATAAAGCGAAGAAACACATGTCACTTAAAAAAATCTTTGATGAACAGGGAGCATCAGCACAGAGAACCACAGCACAAGTGTAAACAAGCAGTGCTATTGGTCAGGCAAACATGGTTTAGTTAGGATACATCCAGGACATCACATTCATGGAAACAGAACAGGTGGTGAAGTGGAAGAGAAACTCGAGGATGCTGGTAGTGATCAGGAAGAAGAATTCAGAGGCTTTGGGCCTGAACACAATGAGATGGGAGGAACAAGGCGAGATATGCAGGCTGAGTCTACATCCCGACCAAGGAGAGCTACCAAGTCACCTCTTTACCTTGAGGACTATGTATCAATATAAACTTCGAACTAAATGCACATAAAAATCTAACTATGTAAAAAGAGAGATGTAGTGATGATGTGATGGTTGGCGGACCTGGCGGGTCGAGGGAGTTAGTTGTATGTTTACATATGGTATGGAAGGCGCGGTATATTGACAGTAGACACCAGCATGATGAATGTACGATATAATACAACATCCATACACAGCATTCATGACATTTTTAATTACTGTAACACTACGAACAGCAATGCTATTGTGAGTGTAAAACGAATTAAAACACTCTAAGCTTATTAAAAGTTTACTTAATTTAACGAGTAAAAATGTCACACCAAAAGCAACCATATTTGATTCACAGTCCTTTATTCGAAGTAACCAATAGGAGTGCAGCATATAAGATAAAACGAGAAGAGACTGTGATTTGAACTCGTTTGGAGCTTGTGTAACCGCTTCATATACTGAACATGTTTAGCTAAACTATTACCGTACATAGTTTAAGCATTGCATTAGCAGGATTCACACGTCAACAAATCGTCTAGTACGTACAGAATTTACATAACAGATGACGATACATACATATATACATATATCTTCGGCATACCCATGATTCAATACGTTGTTCGTACTTTGTTTAGTTTACATTATTGCTGTCAAAATTGCTTGTTTGTCTCTGTAGCAGTATATATAATGTGTAATCCAGAGACACGTTATGATATATTTTGAAGTTAAGGTACGAGAGAGCTTTATGCAGCTATCAACTAAATCATCTTGCATATATTTATTTTTCCAATTGCATAATTCGTAAAATAATACGACATAATTCAGTGATATCAAGTGAGAAGCGATAACTGTTTTTACCGACATCACTTAAATCTGTACTTGTGTGTCACCAGATAAACGGCAAACTGAAGAAGCATACATACGAAAGTCTGGACCAGCAGTGTTATATCAGGTAAGTCATGCACTTTTTATCTTTTAGTTAGGTATTTAACTGCTGCGAAATTAAGCTATGTTTTTAAAATAAATTTTAATGGGTAGTATTCAGATTCGACACAAATAGATCAGTCCTGAAATGCACTATTTTTGAGAATGCCAACATTCAGTCAAGTCGTAATAGGAAGATCAATAAAATAAACAAATAGACAGGCGTGTCTTAATTTTGAAAATTATTAGAGGAAGGGGAATTTTCTTAAGCTTACCAGACAGTTTTAAAAATTATATTGGTGTTGTAAGTTTATCAGTTCAACTAAGTTGGTTTCCCAAAAAGAAATACCAGGGAGTATGTAAAGGCTTATAAGAGATGGCACTGCCAGGTTAAGCAGCCATTCTTATTTACGGCCCGATCGCATGGTCGTAAACAAGGAGCTATAAAGTTAACATAGAGGGGCGGAAACAGCAATCTCCAAGGCTCTGAGATGAGGTATTTTGACTCTAGATAAAATGGTCGACTCTTATTTCCGGTCGAGAGACGAGAGCGATTATGCTAATTTAAACATTATTACAGTGTAATATCGATACCCTCATGAGAAAACCTCGTAATTCAATTTTTTTAGATTTTCGTTTTATTTTTACATTCTACCCCGAAAAAAATTCCTTATCAACTGCGAAAAGCACGCATCTCCAGTTATGTTTTTCAAAATTTTAAAAGCAAATATACGAACTCTCGCAAATCCATTGTTGGATTGTAACAAGCGAAAAACTCTCTCTCCTGTTAAAACATAGATTTTGGAGTAGGCCTAACGAGGTTTTCACGTGAGGGTATCGATATACTGCATTAATTATTGGCATTTTCCCCTGTGTTTAGCGGGAATATAGTGGAGCTACAAAGTAATGGATTTTATGTAAACATAATGACGGATTTTTAACATAATGTTGGCCACACTGCTGTTCGCCGTGTTTTCTTGGGTCAAAACAGCCGTTCAATCGGGCTTCACTTTAGAAGCGTTTCCGCCCCTCTATGTTTACTATATAGCTCGTTGGTCGTAATGATTGTGGGTTACCAACCATGCAGATGAAAACTAACATATTCTCTTAAGGTAAATTTTGTGTTAGTATCCATAGTGATGCAGGAAACTACTATAGTCGTGATACTCTTATTAAAGATCTAATTTGCCTATAATGTTGTTAGATTAGTGTTTTGTAATAATGTATTTATTATTATTATTATTTTTTAAATTTCAAGTGGCGAGGTTCTTGATATGGTTAAATTGTGTGCACTCACAACCTGTAACTTTTAGGTTATATACGAGTAAATCTGATATTTTAATTTAAGTAGTGTTCAAATAGTACTTAATATATAGGTACATTCGAAGTCAGTTATTACTAAAAGACTGACAGCATACGGAACGCAACAGACGACCACTCTATTAGGTTAACATCAGTCGTAAAAACATTAAAACATAGGTCATGAAGCCACATATAACTGGAACAATAAAAACCTAGATTTAGCAAAAAAAAAAAAAATGTACCTGAAATTTAAACTAAAAGGTCTAACTAAAATAAACTATTTGGTACGATAAATGATGACGATGCATAACCACGCGGCGAGCATGTACAAGAGTGATAATAGTAACGGAAAATGGCCGGGTATCCTACACAATCCTCGGGTGTACCGCTACCACTGCCTTAGAAGAACAGGTCTGGACACTCGCCTGGAAACTTCACCCCCTTGTTGTTTGGCTGCAGTTCACCAAGTTACCGAGAATATTGTGTTTTTTTGGCACTGCAGTTAGGGTGGTCGGACTCAAACTCCGCCCACTTCCTTTCCACTAAGATAAACAATTTATCAAAACATATTTTTTTATTAATTTATGAAATACTTCCTTCGCTCACAATTTTAAATCATGCTCCAGAAATCTTGGTTTACTTTATATTGTTAGCAATGGAAAAATTGGACGGAGTTTGAGTCCGACCGCCCAGATTACAGCGACAAAAAGCACGACATTCTCGGTAACTTGACGAACTACAGCCAAACAACAAGGGGGTCAAGCAAAATACATTGTTAGATAGGCGAGTGTCCAGACCTGTTCTTCTACGACCGTGATCACTACACAAACTTTTCAAGACTATCAGTATACATCAACATTCTTCAAACAGTTTTTACAACACAATAAAATGTTTAATTCGTATAAATTCCGACATTAACACTGTAATATATTGGAAGCGTCTATAAATATGATTTCTGTAAATATATTACAACATCTGCAGTAATGTTTATATATTGGTACACACGCAATCGTTTACAGAAAATAAGATGTGCGTAGTGTCACCCCCCTGAGAAATACTGTAAGTTTAAGGTATAACAATGGGCAGCAATATGGGTTAATAATTTCGAGAAAAAAAAGTTGAATCTGCGATTATACCGCGAATTCTATTTACTTAGGTTGCAGTCAGTGTGGAAAGAAATTATGAATAGCAAAATGCTGTATTGTTTGCGACATAATTATTCACTACCAGCTCAATTACCATGCCTATACTGTAGCGTATAATAAATAGAATTTGCTGTTTACAATCGTAGAATTAACATTTCCCCTCTCGAAAGAAAAAGAAAGATAAAAGTATTTTAATTTCAATACGACTACAAAAAAAAAGAGCATTAACGACACTGAAGTATGGAACATTCATAATGGTTTATTTGTATTAAATAACAGCAGTAGGAAAAAGGGGCATCCAGGACACAGGCTTCAGGCTGTGGAGCAGCTGCCGCCATCTTGGACCAACCCGCCGCTATTTTGAATCAGTCCGCCAACTTGGATTATGTCACGGTGGCCATTTTGTTGTGCATGGCGGCCATTTTGTCACATGTCACATATGTCACATTATGTCATATCATGTCACATTATGACATATCATGTCACACTATGTCATATCCTGTCACATTGTCATATAATATCATATATCACATTATGTCCTATGCTATGTCTTATATCATATGTTATGTCTTATATCATATGTTATGCCTTATATCATATGTTATGTCTTATATCATATGTTATGTCTCATACCATATGTTATGTCTTATGTTATGTCTTATGCCATATGTTATGTCAAATCATATCATCCATCTTGTCGAGTCCTCCACCTTGTTTCCAGCAGTCATTTGTTTGAGAGAATTTTTCCCTGAAGGAGGGAAATTTTCCCTCGAAATTTCCCTGAGTCATTGTCTGTTTCAATCATTGGCTACTAGGCGATGCTAGTGTCCATTGAATGCTAGGTGGTGCTGCAGTCCGCATCCGCCATATTTGCTCCAGGATGGGTGCCACCCGTAGGCGTGCGCAAGGGAGGTGCCACAGGTGCCTTGGCACCATCAATAGGGTTTAACTTTATTTGTCATAAAAAAATGTTAAAATTTTTGCATGTGTATATTTAATGTTTTGGTTCGGAAACACCTTAAATAGCAACATTTTGAGCTTACAAATCCAAAGTTTTCCGGGGGAGGTCCCCCGGACCCCCCGCTTTAGGCTCGGGGTCCGTGAATCCTCCGTGTTTGGTATGAATTGTTAATCTGGCACCACCATTACTGAAGTTCTGTGCACGCCTATGGTGCCACCAAGTTTGTTCCAATGTCTACATCGCCGTCTGCTAGAGTGCTCTAGTATCGCTATTGATGTAGGTCGAATTTGTTTGTGTTTGTATATGGGAGAGTAGACATTATTATTTTATTTTTAGTGAGTAAAAAATTTTATTTCGCCGGATGTTGGTTTCGAACTTGCAACCTTTGTGTTACCGGACATGTGCCCTAGCCCACTTTTTTTTATTTATAAAAATGCTTGGTGCAGTGGCGATGCGGAAGCTTCCGCATCATCACTGCACCATACATTTCCCCCTTTAATGTGACTTAATTTGAGTGACCCCAGTACTTTTCGTGAGACAATATGTATTTGTATTTTTGAGACCAAATGGACAAACACCAATTTACACCCAGCCACACCTGGGAATCGAACCCAGAACCCCCCGCACCAAAGCCGGCCGCTCAACCAACTGAGTCACGGTGGGTCGGCTACCCGCTGAGCTACAAGTACATCGACGACAGGACAATGTTAAATAGTGTATATATAAAAATAACTTTTGTGCCAGATAAATGTTCACGTTCAATTTATTTTCATTAAAATTTTAACATACCTATGTCTGTTTGATTATATATATATTAAATAGTATTAACTATTTCTATCCTACGAATCCTCAAAGCGGGCAACTTAATCATTTTTATATTATTCAAAGTAAATGCATGCATGAATCCTCAAAGCGGGCAACTGAATCATTTGGACACAGGCTTTAAGATGAGGAGCAGCCAACATCAAAATCCACAACGATAAGCACCTTGTCATAAGCTGCCTAGAAGTAGTAACTATTTCTGCTCTACGAATCCTCAAATGCGGGCTATTGAAGCGTAAAAAGTTTGCAAAGCGGGTAAGTAAATAACTTATATTTATCAAATAAAACAACGCTGTACGATTTTATTTATCGAGAGATCCAAGACGCATGCCTCGTAGACTGCGACTTGAGAAAAAAATTGAAACATCATATATTAAAAAAAAAAAAAATGTTATATACTCGACTGAATTTGTTCAGAGATATCCGGGACATAGACTACTGCATGCAAGAGGGTGCTAATCCAACACCTTGGATTTTTTTTTTACACAGTGAACATCTGAAAGGTTATATAATACACTGAATTAATTTCAATGTCTATATATATATATTAGAAGCGTCGTAGGGGATGGCGTGAGAATTGTTTCGTCCGTCACGATCCCCACATACGGAAATCTGGAGACTGACCTCACAAAACTTGATGGGGAGGTGAACATCCTAACATCGCTATTTTTCTGTCATCTCGCCGGAGCCACAGACGCTCTTGTCCGTAGACCTAATTCCTAGCTATCGACTTGGCACAAACTGTCTTTTATTTACACATAGCACATGCTGGTAAGATGGTGACGATATTGTTTCCCTCTGTAGTCTACCAGCAACAATATAAAGCGTGTTTTCTTGATCATTCGTCATTCAGTTTGCTGAGAACTGTCAACATGGAATATTTTCATCCAGCTAATCATTATGTCATTGTGACGCCAGGCTTAAGTAGGGTATCATACTGTTACTGGTCACGCAGTCTATTGCAAAGCTTTACAGAAATACGTGATGGACTTATCACAAACCACTAAGCCACGAACCATATTGTCAAATCATTGACTGCATTACTTATGGACACTGCGCAGTCTTCTACATGCGGCAAGAAACACAGTTACCCTGCTCCGAGGAGGACGTAATGAGATTTTCAAGTGTCTACGACAAGAAGATACGGCTTAATACTGAAGACTAAAGTAAATTGTGATGGCATGCAGCAGCGAAAAGGCAAGGGCTAGGTGTACACTGCCGTGTGCAAGAAACTTGGGAGAAGATGACGACAGCGTTGATCGCAACCAATCATCAATTGCAGTAACACCAGCATGGATTCATTCAACAAGAAAACGTCAAAGAGGTATGAATAGACACTTGATTTCGATGTAAGTCAGCAATAATAGGCGTTATAAATGTTTTCTGTACCAACTTCCAACATGCATTGTTTGAGTGTTTTCGTGTTCGCTATGTCTAACCAAGAGGACAACGTATTTTTTTACTAGCATAAATAGAGCTACTTATCCCTCAGTTGTTAACTGATCGCTAAGGAGTAAACATCTTACAACAGTGTTCTCGAACAAGAATGAATACTATGAATGATGAACTCCTCAGCTTGAAGCCTGTGTCCAAATGATTCAGTTGCCAGCTTTTAGAATTCGTGCGTGCATTAATTTGAATCATATGAAAATGATTCAATTGCGCGCTTTGAAGATTCATGAGTGCACTTATTTGCGGATGTTTTGAATCACATAAAAATGATTCAATTGCCCGCTTTGAGGATTCGTTCGTGCATTTATTTGAATCATATGAAAATGATTCAATTACCCGCTTTGAGGATTCGTGCGAGCATTTATTAGCGAATTTTTTGAATCACATAAAAATGATTCAATTGCCTGCTTTGAGGATGCGTGCGTGCATTTATTCGAGGTTTTTTGAATCACATAAAAAGATTCAATTGCCTGCTTTGAGGAATCATGGGGGCATTTACTTTGAATCATATAAATATGACTCAGTTGCCCGCTTTGAGAATTCATGCGTGCATTTACTTTGAATCATATAAAAATGATTCAGTTGCCCGCTTTGAGGATTCGTAGGATAGAAATTGTTAATACTATTATATATATATGTATATATATATATATATATGTATATATATATATATATATATATATATATATATATAATCAAACAGACATAGGTATGTTAAAATTTTAATGATAATAAATTGAACGTGAACATTTATCTGGTACAAAAGTTATTTTTATATATACACTATTTAACATTGTCCTGTCGTCGATGTACTTGTAGCTCAGCGGGTAGAGAGAGACTGGTGAAGACATCTTGGTGACGTCAAAGTCTTGTGAGGCGGCAGGCGGCTACCTTCGGAGCAGTGTTGGAGGAACCAAGAGGACTGCAGCGGCGGGCTGACGGGCGAAGA
>PNEQ01037581.1:20017-30495 GCA_003012365.1 Medauroidea extradentata
ATTAACGTGTCTGTGACACAGGAGTAATTGTGTGCATAACTAATTGTGTTATGAGAGTTCTAGTTGATTACTGTTTTGTGTATTTCGTAGCTTTGTGAGCTATTAAATCCAGTACTTAATTTAACTCTTTTATTTGTAATTATAAGACCTCTATCCCAAAGAACTCATGGGAATTGCCCACATATAAAGTTTGTGCTCTTCAAACTTGTAACAATATTATATAGTAGGTAAGGTCATATCTTGTAGCAATGGTAAATGTTTGAATCAAACGTTGTAGAAATGGTATACGTTTTGGAAATATCTTGTAATAATGGTAGATGTCTGGAGCAGTTCTTATAGTAATGGCAAAAGCCTAGAACATCTCTTGTAGTTATAGTACATGTCTGGAGAATCTCTTATACTGATAGTAAACGTCTGGAGCAACTTCTGTAGCGATGGTAAATGTCTGAAACAGCTGATGTAGTAAATGTAAATGTCTGGAGCAGTCGTTGTACTGATAGTAAATGCCTAGAACTGCTCTTGTAGTGGTTGTAGTAAATGTCTGGAGCATCTCTTATAGTGATAGTAAATGTCTGGAACATTTCTTGTAGCAATTTTAAATGACTGGAGCGTCTCTTGTATCGACGGTACATGTCTGGAGAAACTCTTGTAGTAATGTTAGAACATCTCTGGTAGTGCTGGTGACTGACAGTGACGCTGCTTCAAATTGATCACGCCTTGGCCGAGCTATAAGAAGGTACGCATGTATCTTATATAAGATCACAGTCAGTCTGCTAGGTTTGCTCAGTCTGTACATGTGCCTGAAGACGAGGAAAAATCTCAGTTTCTTAAAAGTCGCATCTGTTGTCGTCGGAGGTTGCCTGCTATGCTTTCCGTCTGTTTTCTCTTTGTTGCGTCGTCTGTGTTCACATTACATTCGTGTCTCTTGTCGTTGGTGTGGTCATCGATGTTCTAGTCTAATTTCGTTGCCATTTTTGTACAACATACGTTGTTGTTTTTTTCTTTGGTTTTGTTTCGAGTTTCCTGATGTACCTACTATATTGGATTTCGGAATAATTTGTGGTGTATTTACTTTATTTTGTTTTGTTTTTGTGTCACTTTCTGGATACCTGGATACGTGTGTGTGTGTGTGTGTATATATATTCTTTTCCGGGATAATAAAATAAGGAAAAGACTAACTTACTGATAGATTTCTACACCAAATGCCTGAATATCACTGACAGTCATTCACTACTAAAAAATCCCCCTGCTATGGTCATGAGTATGTCACACAAAACGGCAGTAAAACAATTAATTAGTACAGTTATAAATTAAAAATAATAAAGCCTCAGAACTCTTTAGAAACAACTTGTTCATTAGGGTCTCTCTACACACTCACAAATTGTTGACCCAACATCATAACTCGGAGCACCCCGAGGCCCCCCTTGAAGTCGCAGAATGACCTTTGATCTCACTTTTAATAAATTGAGGAATATTTTTTTAGAAGTGAGGTCAAAGGTCAAGGACAATGTCAAATTTAAGAGGGTGGGTGTGACATCATCTAAGATGGTTGCGTGTCATGTTGTACGAAGAAAATGGAAGTCCAACCCGAGTCTTTGTCTATGTAGTCTTTCCCCACCCCCCTCCTCCTCCACCTCCACCACACAGTTCCTCTCCAAGCTGGCTGCAACAGCTTCCTCAACATCATCGGCATTATAAATTGGAATATTTCTCGACTTAAAAGGTCTCTGCTCTTCTTCCTCCTCATGTGGCTCCAGCTTGCCAAACAATCATTAAAGCCACATATTAAATTTTATAGGACCACGTGAATTGACATTATATGTTTGTTAACATGTACCAGCATGTCTACAGCAATATGAAGGCATATTCGAATGTTCTCCATGACTAAAGTGTTTCAGATATGTGTTATAGCAACCTAAAAGACACATCATCTGTGTAATATGTTGTATGACAGGTCGCAAGACAAATAATCAGATAAAGAAAAATGCTATCTTACACTACTAAAGGTTTGACTTGATATATTTGTCTTCCGAACGAATGATTCTCACGCTGTATGATGACTAGCCTTGTTGTGTTATGTTTATAGACTCTTCTACATGGCGTTAACAGCAACAGCTGCATTGCTGGCAAGCTTCTAGTAGGAATTTGAGATGAGTGGCATGGGTTTCATCGAGGTAGCTATCATAATGTGTTGGATATAATAGACGCCATTGTAATATCTGTGACTAGTTTTCACATGCGAAGATAATGTGAAAGTGAATGCTAACATATGTAAAGGAAAGGTTTCTCGCTCATTGGAGAGGAACTGCAGGTACTGAGACAAGCTGTTTACTGCAGCCTGTGGTCTTTGCATGCGTGTAGAAAGTAGTTGTATTTTCAGCATTGCTTACAAGACTTATCTGGTTTAATTGAGACAGGAAGGATGTATGACTAATGTTCGTTTCGGATAACATATAGAGTCGTGAGTAGTTTTTTTTATTGCTGACATAATTTTAGACTCCATGGTTAGTGCAGTGTATACACATGCTTAGATGGGATACTGTACTGGTAGGATGATTACAATATATGACAGAATATGTGCTAGTGGTTATGACCTTTGGAACTTGTCTGTGTGGCTGATTCGTTCTCGGAATAACTCAAATGGGTGATGTTGACTGCCTTCCCGCAAGAATTATTTTTACAGCTCGTATGATAGTATAGGCTGTGTGTGTCTCCTGAATGTTTTGAAATGAATGTTAATAGTATGATGGTTGATGTGATATGTGTGGTCTCTGTGACAGATTCGCACATAGTGTTAGCAAGTGCCTGTGAGGTTGGTGGCTGTCTTAGCCAGTTATGTATGGCTTGCACATTGGGGTGACTACCAATCCGCCTTGCAGTCTATTACGATTTTCGGTATATAGACTGTTGAGCTGGCTGTCATGTGTATGACGAGGAGAATCGTACTGTTCACCCTGTTTGAAATGTGTTCATTGATACATACATATTATTTATGTAGCCTCGACACATTTACTGTGGTATTAGAAGAGCTACATGGGGAAACTGTAAAGGGAATCGAACAGAGCTTGTAGGAACCAGATAGGACCCACTCAGGTGGACCATAGAATTATCCAGTGCTTCAAGATGCAAACCATCGAGACTACCCTCCGTTTGGTAAATCATCCCACCACATCCGTGCTGATACACTCTGTTTTGTTTCGTTAAAAACTAATTTTAATTCTCCAGTTCCCTTTTATTTGTTACAGTGGAAGGTTCAACTGACTCAACTGATTCAAATATTCAGGTTCAAGGATAGTTCCAATAATCCGATAGTTAAACTTCAATAATACTGAAATAATACATCAAGAATAATTCAATAATACTGTAAGAATAATACGAGCCTTACGTATACATTCAACATTTTCTTTCTCTGGACATCTACTCGCCACTACATTCTACGTATCAGCTAAGTTCTACGCCCCTGCATAAACATTAATTGTGTTACCTACCACGTTTGGTCATCCAGGACTATTTATACCATTGAATATATAATATAAAATGAATCATTTTTTTCTTTATATAACAATACTAGCAGTCCCCCGCGGCTTTGCTCGCGTATATTATTCCTAACTTATAATATTTACTTTAATTGAAAAACCCTTTTGTACACCAGATTGGTACTTCAGTCATCAACTGTTAGAATGACAAACCTGCTACTCTCCGTTCACTCTTAGTTGAGTTTTAGGATAAACAAAGCAAATTATAAACAAACATGTTCATTGGCTGCCGACCGCCGTGCACTGTGATCTTGCAATAGATCTTTGTTATCTGTCGTGTACATGTAAATTTACCACTTCATCACTTAATGAGAGAGTTTTATTAACAAATATCTAAAATATACAGACGTTGCAAACACAATCTACGACGCTATAATTATGGTTAGCGGACGACACGTCCGTACAGCTGATTCACGAGTTATTTAACGACTGACGTACTATTAAACGTACGAGTTTCTTGGTACATTTGCCAGTATTTAGAGATGTACGATACTCTGAAAATACCAAAAGTTTAGTTCAGTATTAATTACCACGGTAAAAGTAGGTCAGAAATATCACAATCAGATATGTTTTTTAAAAAGCATTTTTGGACATTAACGCGTCAATGTTGTGGCTATTGCGAATGGTTTTTCCGTGTATCCATTTTTCGTTCCAGTTCGTCCGAACCAAAATTCCTTCATCATTCGTTCCGTCCTCGCGTCGGTTTATATTTACAACACTTGCGGATTAGGTTATGTGACGCTGGACGCGAACAGTGAAAATGTCTTGCATGGTTATCGAAACGTGGATATATGTCTTTATTACTGAACAAACTGCTGTGATGTTTGTAAGGCAAGAATAAAAATCTCGCATAACATTCTTTACAATAAAAAAGTAACTAATATGTGTCGTGAATTATCGACAGAGTGTTTGGTGATTTATAAAATGTAATTTTTCCAAAACGAAGTACAAACTTATCCAGGAGGACTTTAAAGTAAGTTTAATCACAAATTGTTGTAACTTACCAAATTTTCGTTACGTTAGTACCAGAATATTTGAATACGATCGTTAGTCATGGCTTGATAATTACAATTAAATTTTGAAATATACTGTAATTGCACATGTCAATATTTTTATCAAGTTTATATGTAATATTGTTTCCGTGTGTCGATAACACGTACGAAATTTTTAAGGCAATATTGTTTTACTATATAGGGTGCTGTTGTTTCCTATGATACTGACTGTACACAGTTTTGTCGGTTGGAAATAGTAGCCCTGCGCGTTGCAAAATTGAGCCAATTAGAATCTAGCAAAGTGCAATAATATTACATTATTTGTTAAGTTCAGAACTCAACTTAAAGTGAACGGAGAATAGTTGAGCTAACCATGCAGCAGGATAAGTAGCTACAACTGTCCACGCGAAAAGTACTCTTAAGTTTGTCTCTGCCACTAACAGCGACTTCACCTGGGCCTTATTTATAGCCCTGTCAAGCTGACGTTGTGGGGTAGTTATAGACTCTTAAATGTAAGAGGTTAATGTAATGAAGAATGTCTGATTTATCCTGTGTATAACCATTGGTGATGGTGCCCTCAGTTACATATTTTCAAAATACACACTTGAAGTTTAACGCCATTAGAAAGTTTTGGTGGAAAAAGATTTCGCGGTAACGTATTTGGTGCCCCAACCTTGGGATTACTGAGATAATATATTATGTGAGCTGATATTGTTGAGGGACTTAAGTGTAAAGTAAGTGAGCTGCATAATACATTTTACCCCTTTCAAACGACTACATGCAAATTGCACTAATTGGATCCGCTTTACAGTTTTGTATGTCGGAATTTAAAGTTCGCACGCAGCTTTTAATGGAATTCGAGCCCAGAACCTCCCTGAGCTACAAACAACTGTGTTACGTAACGTCGAAATAATTCATTGAAAACTAATCTAACTTAAAAAATAAAATATCCATGTCCTGGAGTCGTAGAGATTGTACAATACCACGTCTCGATATGTTTCTGTAGCGTGAGCTCCTGTATAACTTATTTATCGCTGGTCGTACTTGCTTTTTGGATCGTCTGCCTTGAAAAGTTTCAAACTTAGTTTTATTCTTAATAATCAAGTTATCTTGTAAAGTAAAAAAACTTACATATATATTTTTAAGTACTTACGTAAGCATCATCCTGACGCGAACAACATCTCAATATCTCTACTGGTTAGATAGATATCATGAGCTGATAGAAAACATATCTTATGTTTTTCACCCTTTTGGGTGTCGAATTTCTAAACATTTTAATTTCACAGCCTAGACATTTGAAGAGTCCACTGCAAAAGTGATGAATATCATGAATTTGTGGGAAATGAGTTAATGATACCTGTGTATACATTTAAGTGCATAGAATACTATAAACTATCGTCCATAACAAATATGATGATTGTCTGATCTCTATGAAGCACCAAATGTATGGTGTACAACACAAAAAGGGGGAATGCCACTAGTTTACACTACAAAAAGGGGAATGTCGTGTTTATTAATATTAGAATGGAATCACCATTTTAGATAACCATAAAAAAAGAAACGGCAGCAATGTTTACCAGAATAAACGGGTCGATTACATAATCGTCACCTATAAATGAAAAAAAAATTGCACAATTTATGTTTATAATATTTAAAAAACGTACATTAAGATGTACAACTATAGATAGTATATGAATGCTAAATAAAAACCTTTAATACAAGATTTAACATTGCATTTGGGTATCCACGTAGCGACACGTGTAGTAAATGTGATAAATACCAAGCTGATGCAACAGCGCTTGAACACAGTTTGTCTGGTTCATCCTGAGCTTGTGATGAGAAACAAGAAATCGCAAAGCAGATAAAAACAGTACAAGTTGAAAATGAAGTCCACAAGCGTAAAGCAGAAGTATTTTATGAGCGAAAGCGAAGAGCACGTAAAGAAAGCATGAAGAGATTGCTTTTGATTTTAAGAAAAACCTATACGCCAAATATCACATCTAATGATGTGTACTATCGAAGTCAACTGTCATTTTGTTCATTCAACATCCACACTTTGTCTACAGGACATTTAGTTTTCTACTGCTATCCAGGAACAATAAGGAAAAAGGGCTCTGATGAGGTTGCATCTTTCATTCACCACCTTATTTTTAATATTCTAGATCCCCGAGAGAAGTATCTTAAGTCGTTTTGTGATATATGCGCAGGACAAAATAAGAACTTTACTGTAATCAGATTTTTACACTTTGTTGTGCATGCTGCTCAGAGACTGTATCGCATAAAAGTGACCTTTCCAGTTCGTGGTCATTCTTATTTAGAATGTGATCGAAACATGGCTCTCGTAAACCAGAAGAGTGCAGCAGAATTGCCAGAACATTGGGTTGCAGTATTTGAAAGTGCTCGCATAAAGCCATATCCCTATCATGTTGTAGATGTTGACCAAACGCTTCTGAGCAAGTGGACACAATACTTAACCCCTTTGTACATGAAAAGCTGCCAACTGCGACTGAGATTATTTCTTCGCTACAACATCCACATCTGGTAGAGTACAGAACCTCATACAATGGCATGTGTGAGACTGCAGTCATGGTTACCAAGAATGGCTTACTTTCACAAGTAAAGGAAACTCAGTTACAAAATGGACAGGGGTATAGTTTATTAATAAAAATGATGCCTAGTGATGTTTTCAGAGTCACAGGTAACAAAACCCATAACATATGACATTGTAGATGCTACAGGCAAAGTTGCCATCCTACGCAATTACCTTGTTGATATAGCCTACCGTAGTTTAACTTCAAACCCTTTGTTTTATGTGAATTGCAAATTACATGGGAAAATTTCAAAGATTTGCAACACCTCAAGCAGTTTTTTTGGAAAAGATGCAAGAGTGTTCTATGCCAGACTACCCCACAAAATGTCTTCTTAATAGAATGTCAACGTACACTTTGTTTGTTATGGTTTGTCATTGACGGATCACTGATATTCCTGCAGTGTTTGGATTAGTTAGTGACATTCCCCGTTTTTGTCATTTCATTTGTACTTTGTTTGAGTGTCATTACCCCTGTTTGTAATTAATGAAAAGTTATTAGTTCATTAGCCTGATTAATAATAACTTTTCATTAATTTCATCACTTTTTATACTTATCTTGTGTATAGTGGTGTTTCTTAAATAAAATATTGATACACCAGTCATCCCTTCTTCTTGACCAGTTTGTCGTTTCAAACTTAAATATTAATTTCCTCACACATCGCAACATAGTGACATTCATCCCTTTTGCAGTGAACTCTTCATTTGTACAAGTATCCAATTGAAGTGCTGAGCACGACGGTAGTCCGTTCAGTCAAGTCAAAATCGATAATTCATTAAAAAACACATTCGACCTCTCCACAGTACTGAGAGTATGAATTTCGAAAAATCTTAAAACCGTTTTGCGACCATTTCTGTAATCATCATTCTGAAGCAAAATTTAACTGTATGTCTCGGCGCGTTCGCTAGATATCGAGGATTTATCTAAGACATATTACAGGTATTTTCACCTTTTAAGAGAGCAAATTTCGAAAAACCCTTGATTCACGTTTTAGAAATCTTTATTGGTGTCTCGTGAACGTGAAAAACACGACAATAGTCCGCTGGGCTCAAGATATATCGACGATTAATTGAAAAACACTTCACTTATTTTCACCCTTTTTCACCTCTTTAGGTAGCAAATTTCGAACATTCGTGAAGTTACTTTTCAGGTATTTGAGTAAACATCAATCTTAAACGAAAATCACGTCGCTATATAAATAATCAATGTGGTCGATATATATTTATTGTGAATCGAAATAACATTTCCCCCTTTCTATACCTCTTTGGGGCCGAATTCGGAAAATATATTTAAATGGTATTTATATATAAACATAAACATCAATCAAAAGCGAAAAGCACTTCGATATCTCGATTGGTTCGGTAGATATGGAGGAATAATCAAAAACACACTTTACACTTCTTCAACTCCTTAGTTAAATAATTGCGAAACGTCTTGGAGTCTAATCATAGACATTTGTATATGAAACAAATTGAAGTAAAAATCGCGTCGATAGTCAATTGTGTTTCAAAGATATAGACGATTCATTAGAAACACATTTTGCCCCTTTTTACTGCTTGAGGGTCGAATTTAAAAAAAAATCCTAAAACAAGTATTCGGATATTTACATAAGAAACATTTTGAACTGGAAATCAACTATCTACTCGATAGATATCGGTAACTCATCGGAAACATATTTAAGGTCTTTTCACCCCCTCAAATGTCGAATTTAAAGGAATCTTGAAATTGGCCAATATGCTTTTTATGTGTGTCCCATTAAAGTAAAAATCACGAAGATAGGCCGTCTGGTTCGAGCTCTATCGACGTTTCTTCGGAAACACATTTCACCACTTTTCTCTCCCTTAGAGGTAGAATTTCGAAAATTCCTTCTTAGTGCTCGGCTATGTCCTGAGGGGAACCCCCACAAAAAATGTCACGATTCTACTGCAGGTCCAGTGGTTTTGGGTTACAGTTTGATATGTCAGTCAGTCAGTCAGTGTTCTATTTTATATATAGAGACTAGCTGTCCCATTGCGGCTTCGCCTGCGTGTACTATAGAAAAGAGTAACTATCTGTTAATTACGTATTAATTGATGGTGTTAATATATTCTCTGAATATCTTTAAAACAACAAATACAAACAGCTTTATCCAGTACACTTCTGAGCGTACTTTAATTGCAGAACATCTTTGTTTTTAATTCATCTTTATTTCTCTGTAAAATAGCTGGCCGGCTGCGGCTTTGCCCGCGTGAAATTATACAATAACTCTGCATAAAATATGTGATGAAGGGATTTAACAGCTTGCGTATTCAATAACAGTGAACTATAAATTGTCTTAGCTCAGTGAAAAGAGCGAGCGCAATATGCTCGTATGATGTCATAGTAATTCCCATCGCAAGTCTCTCACGGGATACGAACCCGTAACCCCACCCCTCACACACCACAAACTTTATACAATACCTGAGTGAACGCTTAAAAGCAGGCCATGATAATTCTTTCGTATGTACAGGCTACAGTCCAAAGAGGTTTTATTTAAGAGTAGGTCAGCAAAAAGAAACAACACTGTTGAATTAGTAGTGTAGTATAGCCGATTCTATTGCAGGAGCCTAGGAGCCGGATCACCGGATCTGTTCAGTATGTGTCTCGTAATTAAATGTGTACGGTCTACCCACCATCTTGGTTAATGTCCGTTGTCTTGATACCTAGCTACCCTCATTGGCTCAACCTTCTATCTTGTTTTTTTTTTTTAATTAGTTTTATTGTTGTCCTCTAGGTAGGGCTGCCAGTAGTTACTGATCGTCTCCTAGATGGCGTTGATTATTAAGACTTTGGTGCTGAGTCTTTCCACCAGAAGGGCTAGTAGCTATACCAATCGTATTGGTTCTAGGGTCGTCTGCTAGATAGCATTGATCTTGTATGTACTACTGGTTTAGTCCGTCTCTGTTTTCAAGTATCACCATTAAGAGCGCTACCGCACCTAACCTAACTTAACCTGGCCTGTCCTTCTAACAAGTTATTCTTCTAGCCTTGTTTCTGTTCTTCGTTTAACCTAACACTTATTTTCCCTTGTATGTCTGTCATGTATCATAGTACACTGCTAGGAATTCTTCTAGTATGTTGCATTCTCGTAAGGCATTGAATATGTTCCACTCGTGTAGGTCTTAGAATATTATTTGGTTTAAGGTGTTTATAAGTAGTGTAGGGTAGTATTATTTTACCTCTAGTAATAAATGTATTCTTCTAATTCTTGTAATACGTTATTCTTGCTATGATTTGTTAGGGCCTGGTAGAATTTAAGTTACGGCTAGGCCATTTATTTAATATGTTTTTAATGCTGAAATCATAACTTAACCTGACCTAACCTGACCTCCTACCATGTTACA
>PNEQ01037582.1:0-30394 GCA_003012365.1 Medauroidea extradentata
TAAGATAGTTATTAGCAACGAGAAGGTAACATTTCAAGTTCTCTAATAAAGTTACGATTTAGCAAGTTACTAAAAGGGCGTAGTCGAAGGCTAAGCAAGTTTATCTCACCATTAGTATGTAGACAAAGGAGTATAAGCCACCATAGCTAAACAGTTCCCTGCGTCACTCTCTGGAAGCATAAAAAAAAACGTCCTCACAACACAAAACGTTTTTCGTCTCCTGTAGATGGCTCAATATACTTCTACCGAACGTTACTATTAGTAGACATAATATGAATATCCAGATTTCCACATTTCTGGAGCGAGCCAAAAAAAAATCTTCATACTCCAATCAATGTCAAGAACGTTCCTAATTTCCATAAAAAATTTAATTCTTCCTTCAAACTACTCGACTCTCCTTTGTCACTCCTGCTAGGCACACCTGCCGTAACCCTCCTAACAGACAACCTCACTGAAAATCGATACTATCTCTGGTCACGTCCATGATCTACGTACAAAATTAATTATCACAAAATTCAAGGCGGGTCATGGAAGCTCTGATGCAAAGTGCAAAGAACAAACACTCATTTAATACATAGATTATACTAAATAAACAAAAATAATTTGTAACATGAATACTTTAAGCCAAAGACATCACCGCTGTATGCCTTGGAAGCAAGCATACCAACAAACACAATGAAAATTTACTAAAGCCTTTAACATAGCAAACGCTATGTTACAACCATATTTTCACATATGCAGATATTGTAATTAAAATGCACCCACAATACCATTATTTATTTCTCAATACAATAGATTACGTATTTTAACGAAGTGGTTATACAATGTGAATTTTCAACCTCGAATTTCTCCCAGAAGGGCACTCTGGCTTGAATATTCGTATTTTTATAATTGTACCAAAAACTGCCCAACTTTTACACTTTACATTAATTTTCAACTTTCCTCAAATAAATATTTTTTTTTTTTTGGTTCCACTGTTTTCTTACAAGTGCATGCAAAAGTTGCGATCTGACTATTTTCGCTACTTACCCAAAATAAACACTATTCAAATGATACGAATGGAGTAATTTTCAATGAAAGTAAATGTATTGCGGTACAGAATGTCACCTGTCTAAATTTATGAAGTTATAGTTTGTATTAAAAATGTTTTGACTGTACCTAAATTTTTGCTTATATTGGATTACCTGTAGACCAATAAAACATTAAATAGCAAAGTAGCTATTCTGTAGCTTAATACATTTACTTTCACTCAAAATTATTTATTTCGTATTGTTTGAATAGTTTTTACTTTGGGTAAATAGCGTGAATAGTCAAATCGCCACGTTGTTGTGCGCTTGTACGAATGTTATGGAACCGAATATATATATAAGTTATATATATATATATGTATATATATATATATATGTGTGTGTGTGTGTGTGTGTGTGTTGGTGTGTGTGTGTGTGTGTGTAAGAGCTGGACAGTGTTTGGTACAATTATAAAATCACGAGATTTTATGCAGAGCGCTCTTAAAATTTACGGCTACCAAAAACTTATTACCAGGAATCACTTCGCAAAATATGCATAATAGTGTTATGATAATTCTATATATTTTTATGCTCGTTCTCGACAAGATGGTGAGAAACAGTGAGAAGTTCAGAAACTGCAGTTAAACACTGGAAAATCGCATATTTCGCATGGAGAGCGATGATCCGGCTAGCGGCACACACATACAAATCACAGACGACAGAGCTACATTCAACGGGAAGGTGGAAGGAAGGATGGGGGGGGGGGGACAACCGTGAGCGGAAATGTGCTCGTAGTACTCGGCCGTGATGAATGTTGCATGAGTGGGGTTCGTTGCCCTTCGCCGCTTCTCCCAACTTCGGCAGCCCCCCTTTTTCTATTATGCATGGGCCTTTGTTTGACGCTTGAGCTCGGGACAGATAAGGTCGTCCGTTCATTTCGGCGTGTCACCTACAAGCGCCCTTCTTTTGCCTCGTACGATAACTGGGTGGAGTTACACTGACAGGAACCAGCACGAAAAGTAATTTTAAGGACATGGGGAGAGACATGGTAACCCATTATGTATCACAACTGAGTTATGCACATTTAAAGATAAGGTACAATTTTATTAAGACATTTAATATAAACTATCATTGTTAATAAATTATGTTTTTAGTTACTATAGTATACAACCAATGAAAAACTAACTACACAATTATAATACATATTATTAATTAATTTATGTAATAAGCTACTTCCATGTTCTGCCATTTGTATTCACATTTCTTAATCTAATATACAGATGTGCAGTATGATATTACTGTTGTGTTCTGCTTAAACTCAACTATAAAAAAAAAAGAAACAAAAAAGGGTTGGAAACCGTTGTATTATCACATGTCCTTCAAGTAGAAGGAGAAGATCCGAAATATTCCTAGGAAAAAAAAGTGTTAATTCATAATATTTTAAGGCACATAAGAGGCCAGGAAACATGGCTCGTGCAAGGTTTAGATACAATCAGTAAATTTCGACCTTGAAAATCTCAGTTACAGTGAACTATGCGTTTGTTCCTTGCTGCCTAACACCGTCTAGTTGATAATGTGAGAGACTTGGTGATTAGTTTACGGAAAGTGACGAAGTTATCGTGGGTAGAACTTAAGGGTACAGCCTACCCCAGAGTCTTGACAAGAGGAAGGATAAGGGGTAAAACATATTAATTACTACTCTGTGAAGCCCATCCATTTTTTTTGTTTGTTTTGCGATTTGACGTTTGGACGTAAATCACTCTCGGCTTTGAAAAGAGGAAAATAGTAACAATGTTGGCCGCACCGCAGTTAATAACTGTCGCATGTTAAAAACAGGTGAGGAAACCCCACCGAACTAAAAATAACACGTAAATCATGATACTTGCTCTCGCCAGAGGATTCTGGAGAAGTGAACGCCCTTAAGAGGGATGCTGCGCCAAAGCAGATAATTATCACAATTTTCGACGATACTGTTTCCCTTCGCTTGTTATAGAAAATCAAGGCTCGACAATCCGTAGATTACACTTTTGTACATCGTCTTACATTATTACATAGTCACAGATTTTCTTATTTTTGGAGCACTGATGGCAGATAGGAAAAATGTCTCTTTTTTTCCTATCTACCATCACTGCTCCAAAAAGAAGACAGTTTGTGAATATGCAGTAATGTAATAAGTTGTACAAAAGTATCATTTTCAGATTGTAGAACCTTGATTTTCGATAACAAGCGAGGGGGAAAAGTTATGTCAAAAATTGTGAAAATTCACTGCTTTGGCGCACCATCCCCCTTAAAAGTGCGTGGTAAATAAATAAGCTTTGAATTCTTAAGTTGAGATCTACACTTTTTGAAAGTCAATATAGAAAACTACAAAACAATTATTGATAAATATATTTGCGAACTTTATTAGCAAACATTTACCCGAAATTATGTATTTGTTGAGCGTGATCTCTTGCGCCGCAATTAAATGTACCAGATTTCGGCGTCAGAGATTGTTCTTCAGATATACGTTACTCGAGAAAAATTTTTGCTCAGAAAGTTTCCAAATATCATTGTCCGGGATTACTGTTTTTCGAATTTTGCAAATTGGCTTCGAGAAACCTGCCATTCTGACCTGATGCCTTTAGCGCTGAATTATATACCACGCACAGGGGCGCGGTTCACCTCAAATTTCAACGTCTTGTTTTATTTCTATATTTGTACCATACATGTTTTTTCTTATTTTAAACATGAATTGTGACTAAATCTTCCTCTTTGGAAATTTGTGTCCCTCTCATAGTTTTTGCGTAGTTAGTCGTAAACGTAAAAATTTGCACTTTACGGTTTTATGTACGCCACTAAAACCAACTGACATATCAAACCGAAAAAATGCACAAAGTATAAAAATGTTGTAGGTTATGATTCAACATATATAAAAACAAGAACTAAAATAATTTTGTATTTAATAAAAAAAAGTACTGAATTTTAAAATGAAAATGTCAAATTTTCCAAAAAAAAAAAATAATAATAAAAAAATACGAAAAAAAATTTATATGTGTCAAATCATAGCCTACAACTTTGTTATACGGAATTTTTTTCGGTTCGGTATGTCAGTTGGTTTTAGTGGCGTACATAAAACCGTAAAGCGCAAATTTTGACGTTTACGACTCATTACGCAACAACTATGAGATATAAAAAAATTTCCTGAGAGAAAAATTTAATCGCAATTTATGTTTAAATAAGAAAAAACCATATCTGGTACAAATATAAAACTAAAAATAGACGTTGGAAACTGAGGTAACCGCGCCCTTAAGAGTGGGTACCTAGCGCATGGTCGGTGTTGTAGCGTATCAACGAATCATTTTTTTTTGCGCGAATCCGTTTAAATAATTTCTATTGCTGTTGTCTACGAACAGAAAACACACTTGAAACTACACGCCTAGCTTTTAAAATTTCGGCACGTTTGTTAGAAACATGATTTTGAGGCCTCTCAAAATGGCTAAAAAGACTTTTTTTAGACTACTGTGCTCAGAAAATACGATCGAAATTCGTAAAGTGCAAAACGATATGCGTGCATTGGCATTTACTTCACACTACCCAAAAATAAAATTGAAAAGTCTAATGGGATAAATAAAGAGTTCAACGAAAATCGTGCACGCTACTGTAGTGCGCTGCTAATAGAGGCGGTATGTCTCTCGTCGAGTGTGGTACTCTGGCTCTTATCGCTCCACTGTTTCCACGTGTCAAACGCGGAAATTTGAAACTCTTAAGGGGTATAGAACGTTAAGGCGTCGAGCGAACGACTAGAATACTCAATAGTCGATACAATCTAAACTATTTACCTTATTTCAATGATTTTTTTTGCCGAGTAGATATTATTAGCGAACGTCTATTTATATAGCCCTGGACGGTGATATGTCTTGATTTAGAGTAAAAAATTAATAACAGTATACAGAAAAATTAAGGATTCAAACCGCAAAATTCAAAAAATTTGAAAACAGTAATTTTTATAATTTTTGTACAGTAATATATGATGACCGAAATTCGAAAATATTTGCGTTTTAATTTTAAAATAATTTTAGTATCCGTAAACCACTCGCGCAGAGGTTTTCGGAGAGTAAAATTATTTTTAAATTGAAAAGTGTTTATTTCTGAAATTCGGTTTTTCTGAAAGTCGTGGATATTACCGTACTAAAAAATTATAAAAAAATTACAGTTTTCCATTTTTATAGCTTTTGTGGTTACAATCTATATAAATAAACATCCGCTAATAGAATATGTACTGGGCAGAAAAATTCCATCAAATTATGATGAGTAATTTAGATTTTATCGACGATAGTGTATTCCAGTCGTTCGATAGACACCTTAACTTTCTATGCCCATTAAGGGGTTTAGAGATCGAATTAAGGTCTCCTCTCGTCCGGGAAGTGACCAGAGGTAACACGATTCACTTCTCAATCAACTGGTTAACACTGCTCGGTAGTAGGGTAACCTTGTGCCAGCAGGCGCCTAGGTCTGGCTATGTCGAGGACCATCAGACCGACCAATCACGGAGGAGTCAGCCCTTACTGTGAATGAAGTTGATAGAATCAACATCAATTATTCAGTCAGATGAGATTACGTGTACGGACTGTAACACCACATTCACCACAATTTTTGAATTACCGATGTTCAAATATTTTACTGCACCATAACAAGTTCTCTAACTGCCGATATAAAACATCACGTCTGAATACAGAGCGTATACAAATTGAACATTAAACTTAAAGACCTGTCGCTGCTACAGCGTAAGAACATTAGGATGACACCGTAGATAAAGTGTGAGGTTTATTTTTGTACACAAGAGTGCGATTCTGAAACAAAAAAAAAACGAAATTAAATAAAAAAACAGTCTTCTAACAGAACTGGAAAGAGAACGTGTAAACCAAAGCAAGAAAGATTTACTCGCTACAGACGAATATTATTCTAGCAGTTGCCGAGAACTGTTTTCTATATTTTTCCCGGTTCACATTTTAGATTACTTGGCAAAATATCAAATATCTCAGCTTCAGTCTGCGGGCTAGAAGCCAGTACGTGTTCATCAAGATGCGAAACGCGCTGTAGTGTATGCTTATGTAAACAATGGACTTACTCAAACCGTTCAGTTTGTCTGAACTCTCAGTTTTTAGAGAACCTTTTGTGCTCGATTATAAAACTTTCTTTAAATTAATGTCCATTTGGTACCATGAGATTGCCTTCAACATGTGATTTCCCCAAATAAAAACGCGACTAAGGTCCCTCATTTGTACTTATTTTAGGAAATTATCATTATGAACCTTGAGGATAGCAGATATTGTAAACCCATCTTACAGTTTTGTTGAGAATAGTTTTCAATATAGGCGTATAGTCTCAATTTTGTATAAATAAAATACACGGTTTCGACTGATTTGTAAATTACGAAAATTTCTTCAATTAAATAATCCGCTAAAATCACAGCGCTTTTTTTTATAAAAAAATGTGTCAACATACAAAAATTTATTTGCTACAATAGGCTTACTGGTATACAATTTAACGATTCTGCTCGAAGTGGCGTAATGTAAGGGCCGGAAAAACGGGAGCATCCAGAGTAAACTCATCGGCCACAGGCAACGTCCAGCACGTTTCCTACGTGCAAAAAAAAAAAAAAAAAAAAAAAAAAAAAAAGCTGACCCCCGGGAATTGAATCCGAATCGCCATGGTTAGATGACTTTTATTTTAGAAGTCAGCCTACACACCGAAAATCTAACGTACATCATTTTGATTAATAACAGTGCACACTGCCACTTTTTACTGCCGTTGGTTGTATGGTATGTTTTTGACAACTGTAGTTAGACTAATGTCAGTGACCAGGCTATATGAACGCATATTTACAACCAGCGGGACCTTAGAATCGAACCTAGTCTGGTGTGCACCCAACTACGCTACGAATGTCGGCTCCACTACACTGCAATGACCCCTTCGGTACGTCTCGGTACCTGCCGAATCTGCCTAAGTTACACGACACCACTGACTTTTTGTTCGTCTCGGCGAGGCTCACATGTCACGATCTACAAGGATGTTTTTTTATATACTCATAACACTATTAACAAATAAGTATATTTGTTATGAAAAAAAACCTGGAAAACACTATATTATAAATGTTTTCTCTAGATGAATTATTCTTGTAGTAATATTCTCATCTTTTCAGTGCAGAAAATGGTTTCCGTCTGAAAGCGATATCATCAAAAACGACAGAGCATCGCCGAATTTAATTAAAAGGGTCGCCTACTCCACGCTTCAAATGCATTGCAGTGTGTTCGTAAACAGGTTTTCTCTACGAAAATATTCCACGTGTGCCCATTTTGCCAGCGTACGAAAAGAAGACCAATTTCAGACAAGGTTGGAACCTCATTGTTAAGACACCATGCTTATTAAAAACACTGTTTCTAAGCCCTCCAACATGGTTAAAAACGGCGTTTTCAAACCGTCGTACTTAAAAATGTGCTAATCGGATGTATTTGAAATTCAGATTGCGGCCTGCATTGAACGTAGTTGCAGACTTTCCATCAATAAAATTATATGGTCACCGCTCAATGTCTCAAAGTAAAAACGGTTCGGCTGGAAGCTTACACGCTAGTTCAGCGCTTGGATAGGCATTGATGTGCGCTTCAAGGTCGTTCTTATGTCTACGTCATTCTGATCCTCTAACGCGCAGGTGGTAGGCGGCGCTCTTAAGGGTGCCGCCTTCCCGCGCGTGAGAGGCTCAACAGCGACGGAGCTATAACGTCGACCTTGAAGCGAGCATCATATGCCGTGTCGCCTCAACGAGCCAAGCGCAGAATTAACGTGCAATGTTCCCGCCGAACAGTTTTTACTATGGGACATTAAATGGTGACCATATAATTTTATTGATGGAAAGTCTGCAACTAAGTCCAATGCAGGTTGCAACCTGAGTTTCACATCCATCCGGTTAGTACATTTTGAAGTACGGCAGTCTGAAAAGGCCGTTTTTAGCCATGTTGGAGGGCTTAGAAACAGTGTTTTTAATGAGCGTGGCGTCTTAACAATGAGGTTCCGACCTTGTCTGAAGTTTGATTTCTTTTCGTACGTTGGCACAATGGCCACACGTGGAATATTTTCGTAGAGAATACCTGTTTACGATCACGCTGCTACGTATGTGAAGCGGGGGGGGGGGGGCGGCTGCCTCAACATGTAAGTCCCTAACTTGCTCACGCCACGGCACTCGGGTATGGCAACTATGGAAGAAAATTTGTTTAACAATGGAGCGCATGAACTGGTTCTTAATTAAGGTTAATTGTACTACAGGTTAGAAAGCACGGGGAAAATTGAGCGCTAGTATCGCTACTGTGTGCAAACTGACCAATCACAGAGCTTTCCTGAATTTAAAGTTACATAAAGGTGATAATCTAAAACGCGAAATTGGTTTATTTTCACTTTAAAATTAAGTTTAATGACTTCTTTAATTTCCAAGTCTATTTAAAATTAATTTTACAACAGTTTCGTATTTTTTCTGGTCCACATGCGATTGCAGCGAAACTAGCGGCAGAAATTTTCCCTGCGCCAAACTCTTCCATAAGAAAACACATTTCCTTTTTAACCTGTAGTAGAATTAACCTTAGTCTTAAAGGTGAAAAAAAAAATGAGTGGAACAAATTTAAAGTGTGTTGTTAATACAGAAGTAATTGCAATCTAGCATTTGGATATATTTTTGTTCAAGAATTGTGGGTGTGTAACATTTCTGCGCCCATCATGTTGAGGTAATCTTAACTGATCAGTCAACCTTTTTCCAACGGCGAACCTGAGTTGATATTATTAGAGATAAAAAAAATAACATAGTTTCAGTTTTAGTAGGACAACCTCGTCGCTTTCTTGTCTGAGTCTAGCCTGGACAATTCTCATTTTTAACGGTCCAGGGGCTACGTCACCATCTCGCGAGAAGTAACCGTGAAAACCCCAACTTTGCAGCTTCAATAAATAACCTCCTGCTAGCAGATCCATTTCCTCCGGCGGCGACCCGCCCTGGGTGCCCTTGCGCGCATCTGTCTCCCCCCCCCCCCCGCATCCTTTCCATAACACCACGGCGAGCGCCCGTCCGCCCGGATACATATGACTGTCCTCTGGGACACTAAAGGCGCTTACGAAAACCTTACTCGATCTACTCGATAGAGTAAACATTGCTCTAAACTCGGGCAGGAACCTCATGCGAGTACAGTCTGCCGGCCCGCAAGAACTAGAAATATTCAACACGATCTCGTCTTCACATCTACACAGTTCTACCCAGCTCGGTAGCAAGGTAGATAGCTGCAGAAGGAAAATAGTAAAGCGCACATAAAAAGTAAACAAACACAGGGCACCCGCATCTGTGTACAAAAAAATTGTTGTAATGCGTTTAAGTGCACGTTCATGAAAAAGACGGTGTCGAAATATAGTATTTTTGTTGGACGAGAAGTCTGGAGGAATTTACTACGTAAAAATATCACAAGAGAACGTAATTCAGGTATAGAATAAATCTATCTAATTATTAATTATTGTCTTCTAAAAATATAAAATTTTAACAATTTCAATTACGATTATTACACAAAGCTGTGGTTGTGTGTCATCAAACTTTCATTTAGAAATCCCTTATTGCTATGAACATTTTTTGTTCTTTAGCTGTAGCATTTTTGTACAGTATAGGTACATTTCTTGTACGTGATATTCTGTACTGTTCTAACCTGGTTTTATAATACAGTTCTGCCGGATCGGTGACTGTAGATTTGCCGTCGTTTTTTTAGTAGGCCACCAACGTACAACCCTTATTATTTTTTTTGTACACTCAGAAAAAAACCGTTAAACATCCAACGACTGAGTGGATCCGATTACCTTACCGATATTACCGAGTATATTCTACCTACTACGTTTTCGTAAATGCATTAAGTGTCTGACCCACTTCCACACCATCTCTCTGCATGTCGCTAGTTCGTTGCCGGGCTCCTGCACTGGCTTAGCCTTCCGAAACTTACGAACGTGGCGCATAAACGATGTAGTAGCGTGCCACGTTTATTCTTCTCTACGCTAGGATCGCCTGTTCTAATTTTATATATACTAAATCCCTGACACCTGCAAACTTTCGACCGTTTATGTATGTACTCCACTGTAATTAGGATGCATAAGCGGCATTTTTGTCTATTTTAATTATATTTTACGTTATTGTAACGCCATATTAAAAAGTTGTGAAATTTAGGTAAGAAAAACGTGGAAAGTCACTCCAAATAATAATCTGATCCTACTTATTAAGTTTAATGTAATATTTGGTTAAATGGTTAAAAAAAATTACGTTTAACAGACTGCGTTTCGTAAATCCATAAGATTATGCCACAAGGACGAACTTTTGGCTGGCTTTGGTGGAATTTATATGTTAAAACCAACTGTAACAGAAAGAAAATACAAATCGTATTTGCAACATAGCCTATATAACACTCGACAGTTCAGTGACTCGAAAATATGGAAAGAGCTTCATCATAAAGCATTACCTTAACATATTTATTTAACACTCATGTTATAAAACAAAACTTGCCATGATTCAGTAAAATATATAAAAAAAATAATAGTTAGTTAGCCAAGAACATTTCCAATTTTAATTCGTTAGGTCTGCACTGATTTTTTATACATCTGTTTGTCATTGTAAAAAAAATACGAACTAAAATTTTGGCGTCAGATGCTAGAAAAATGTTAAGTGCAATGAAGCTGCAACGCCGAGCAAAAAATTACGGTTACAACTTCATAACGTGTGAATTGCAATATTCCATTTTTTCTGTGCCTATAGTTCCAATATTATTAGCGTTACCTTCGGGCGAAGTTTCGCTGAAATATTTGCGTGGTTGCAAGCTCCTGTGAATTTTCACAGCTCAGATTCGTTTTCTCTAGATGAACAGGGTTAATTAAAATTTTTATGATAAATTTCAATTTAGTAGTAGCCTACCTAAACACTTAAGGGCTTGTTCCCGAGTTTTTTTTCAGACTGGTGCCAATAACTCAAATATTTGTTAACCAAAAGTTTTGAAAAAATTTGAGTCAATGTGCAATCACACGATGCTTAATACTGTGGACGCATTTTTTTTTAAATAATGTACCATTCGCCAGCAAAAAAAAAAAATAATTTCCTTCATTTTTGCTTATTTTCACGACGAAAGACGTGTTACTTTGGGTAATCAAATCTGAAAAGCCGTTCAGTATAATTCTACAAAAAATTCAGCTACAAATTATAACATATAAGTGTCAAAACTGTGCAGCGAAATTTTGATATGAGTATTAGATAGAAAAAAAATTCGAAATCACTGCAAAACTCCGTAACAAGGCCTTAACATTGATTGAAATTAATATATTTTTGAAGTTACTTATATATCAAGACACGCTTGAGTTAAATTACGTTTTTTTATTTGTTTGACACAGTACGTAATGCCAACATATTCCAAACGCTGTTTAAAAATCAGGCAAAAATTATTTATCCTTTGGTATCGTAGTTTTAACATATTGCCATTGTTGCCGCCACGCCACGGACAGAGATGTCTAACACTCTGTGACGTCACACATTAATGTGGCCGTTGACAACTTCTCTTACTTCGCCGCAAGGTGCAATGTGTCTGTCATAACCATTGTGACGTGGTTAAGTCACGGCCCGTGACAATTATCACGCTGAATATTTCTTATTTTCGTCTTGATTAAAAAACTGGAAGGATTTATTTGAAAATATTTATGTAGGAACTTACGTTTTCTTTCATTATACACGTTATGTTCTAAATAGCAAAAAGTAAGTTTGAAAAAATTAAGCTAATTTAAAATGTAGAAAAACTACTACTATGTTGTAAAACTAAATAACTCCTAGTATCAATTAAGTCCAATAATTGCACATACTCGTAAAATAGTTTTGTTTCTGTTATAAGCTATTGCTGGTATTTTGTCATAATCCTTCATTTACAATACTAAAATGAAAAATTTCAATTACAGAATATGTTTGTATTGTCTGGCGTAGAATCAATAAGCGAAGAATGAAGGCAGGAAAATAAACTAAGGTGAGTTATATTACATTTTGAGCACATTTACGTATAGTATTCAGGTCGATTCGTTATCATAAACTGTTCGAAATTACTTTTTAAAATTTATCCAACTCTAGTGCAAATGTGTAGTTCATTCACACAGGATAATCAATGCACTCAATTATAGAGAACACTTTGCCCGAATGTATTTTCCGCAGTTATTATAATCTACTTATTTTCCCCATTTTATGTGAACATCGATATCAGAGAAAAGTGACACTAATCTGACACAGGAAGTTTGGTTTGTGAAGGGAAACAACTTTACAAGATACATTTTTGAGAAGCTGTGTGTAGGCCTATACCCATTTAAGGTCTTCCACTTCTCATGAAAGCATATTTATAATAGCCGACCGAGCGACGTGGCGCAACGGTATCCGTTGGAATCGCATTCGGGAGTACCCGGGTTCGATCCCCGGCTCCGGCCATCCTGACTTTGGTTCAATAATCAAGAGTGAAGAGTAGTAATTTATTCTGATATTACCACATCGATATCCACACCTACTACATTTACCAGATTCCTCTCCCGTGTAAGACACGAAATGTGTGTTTGGCGATCACTGATGAGGTTTAGGCCTACACTGTATAATGACTATGTACACTGGATATTATTGTCATTGTCAACTAGTTACACGAGGCTCCTGCAGGTAAACACAGTTTGATCAGTATGCAATACTACAATCACGACACATGGGCCGCGGTCGCCAAACGACTAGTGTGTACGCTTCCCACTAAGAAGTCCCAAGTTAAATCCCCGCCCAGGTCATCTGTGTTTTTTCAGGAGAGAATTGTTTCTACATGTTAGTCGATGGGTGCATATATGCTGCCCACTCACTTACTTGTTGAACGGCACCTGTTGTTTTTGTATGAACCTCTGTTATCATTCCGCTAAACACGAATACGTTCGGCTACGTAAATGACTGAAGGTGCCTGCAGTGTCACGGGACACATACTCCAAAGATGGTGACTTCACGATTGTGTGTGATGTATGGGGCTGACGTTGTAGACTAAGACATGTAATTAATCTCTCAAGTTCTGTATGATTTTAGCATTCGCACAACTTTGTTGTGAATTCTATTAGAGAACATGTTGACGAATTTTAAGAAGATGGTTTCGAGATGCAGCAAGGGGTGACATAAAGAACATATGTAGTAAACAGAGGGAAATGAGGGATACCAGGGAAACCCCTCCCACCCACTATATATATATATATATATATATATATATATATATATATATATATATATATATATATATATATAGGCTATATATATATATACACACATACACACATACACACAAATATATACATAAACATACATGCATATATACATATACATACATATAAATATACACATATACATACATATAAATATACACATATGCATACATGCACAAATATACAAACACATATATGTATACGTATACATATACATATATACAGTACATACATATAGTATAATAGTGATAGTGAGAATTTTGAATAGGCATGTTTGACAATAGCTAGCAAATGGATTTTTTGATCTTTTTTTTTGTGTACCTGACGGTTTTCTGTGGCTCAACAACATTACGTTGCCACGGTATCTGACAGCAAAAACTGACCAGTTCGTTATAATTATCATTAAAGACCCAGAAATTTCGCGAATTCGTTTGATAAGATGCTAGGTGTGAAACTCATGTTCACGTTGATTACTTTCGCTATTGGGTCACAGTTAATGCAAATATTCCTTAAGGTCTGCGAGCCAATAGCAGTACTGCATGTAAACACTCACTGACTGCCGCACTACCGTGTCACATGTACAACTGGCCGCTCACTGGAGCAGCAGACAATATATAAGTAGCTAGAGTGTACACAGGACTTGGAGTCAACCGGCTGGTCGTTGAACCCACTACATTTCTGGACTCTACTTATATCTCCATACACAAGCACGGTAGAACAGAAGATTCTGAACACGAGCCGGTAAACCAATGTGTTGTAGCCCAAGTGTCAGGCAAGGACTCGGGGCTAGGTTTCCCGGGCGGTGCGGATATTTTTCGGTACGTGGAAGTTTCCCAACGTGGTTTTGGGGCTGGGTATTTTGTCGTCTTCCCCTCAATCCTTCGTCTTCGTCCTCGTGCTGCGGAAAGCAACGGTGTACCACATCCTTCAAGACCTTGCATCCTTCCTAAGCCGCGATGTGCGCGCCGCGACTTCCACCGCCACCACGACGTCGGGAAGCGAACATTTCAAACTAGGTCACATTCTGCCCGGTTCACTTCCTCACTGCCATCAGACAGGAAATGGACAGATACAGTGCGGACCATAGTAGGCTTCGAGCATATAAGGTGACGGTATGCACCAAAATCAAGACAGAAAAGTCTAGGAATCATGGGAACCTAAAAACCCATACCTAGAGCCAGGGCCATTTTATGAGAATGTGAGGCCCGGAGCTCCCCCCTCCGTTTTTTTAAGGTATGGCATATTTATATTGACACGTACTCACTAATTCAAATATCACAATTACAAGTGCCGCAATAAAATGTATTCAGTTCACATAGAAATATTATAATGCCTTTGAATGTTTCTTGCAATGGGACAGAATGACAAAATGTATTATTGTGGACATACGCCATTCCGATATTGTGTCGTCCCAGAAATCTTAGAAAGAGACTAAGAAAAACAAACAACAAAATACGAATGAAGATAAAACAAGTCTAGTTGGCTGAAGTCAACACATCCATAAACCAAAACAACAGAACATGGACGATCCCATAAGGAATTAGTCAACAAATAATAAAGGAAAAAATAATGAAAAACCATCAAAAATAAAAGTCGAAATAGAAAACAAACTAATATATAAAACTCAGGACACCACATTTAAGACAGCACAGACAATACTGGAACGAATACAATAATGGACACAAGACAGGATAACAATGACGACGTCACAGACAACTGACTAGACGACACAACGATGAAGACACAAAAGTACACAGTCGATTTACAAAGGCCGACGTTTCGGGAGCTGATATCTGCTCCCGTCTTCAGGTGAAGTAAAAGTGAAAACTGGAAAAAATTGGACAGTATTAATAGCCTTCAGCTCTGTTCGTAGCGCGACCAATTGTAGTCGATCTCTCTCCTGATTGGCCACGCACCTTTCAATGGGTTTATAGTCTATTGTAACTTCGCAAATACTTTTGTTTCTTTTTTTTGTTAAAGGTTTCCACATGTTTCTTAAATTAATTCAATACTTTGTTGACTAAATACATTTTAGCTATTCACAACAAATGCTGATTCTTTTATTTTTCTTTTGATAGGGTGTGTTTCTAGTGTAAGTGGAGAGGCATTTTCCAAAAGTATTCTATGACTATTTTCCCTCACATGTTCGGCCAGTTTGGATTTTTGTATCGCGCCTTTTTGGGTGTTGTTTTTATGTTCTTTAATACGCGTGGAAAGGGGTCTGCCTGTTTCTCCGATGTATACACTTCCACGCTCGCATGGTGTTTGATAGACACAGTCCTGAGTTTGTACTTTTTTAATTGCTGGTTCCTCCTTTGTAATTATGCTTTTTAATGTGGTCCTTGATTTGAAAGCAGTCTGTATGTTATACCTGTTGCCTAGCCGTCTTATCTTCTCTGAAGGGGTCCAGACATATGGGATCACTAAGGTTCCTGCAGGTTTTTCAGTTGAATTTTGTGGATTAACGAGATGTTTTTTATTGTACTTATAGGGTAGAAAACGGCTTCTCATTTAACTGTGCCAATAAAAATAATGTTACTGAGACACCACAACGTCTGAAATTTGTGGGTAGAGCCTCAAGACACTGAGATTTAAAAAGCAGCCAATCACTGACCACGAAGCAGAACTGCAGGTGGGCACATGAGACACTGAAACAGGCTGGTGCACAAAAATCAGTTGCTGTACACAGTAAACATTTTTTTTCTGTTACAAAAAGGTTTTTCGGAAACCTGTTTCCAAAAATGTATTTTGTAACACTACAAAAATATTTTGTGAAATTTACAAAATACTCGTACTTTTACCAATTTCTTTGTATATTTACAAACAATTCTATAAGTCTACAAACAAATTTTGCATATTTACAGCTAATATCTGGTTCAGTTTACAACAATGGTTTGTAGAGTTACAAGATTTTTTTTTGGAAATTAGTTTCCAATTTTTTTTTGTAAAAGTACAAAATGTTTTGTAAAATGTGGCAGGTCTCCTAGGTTTATTTTCTTTCACGCCGAAAAATTTTCTCATTAACATTTATTTTACTAGATCCTAAAGGGGTTTACAACATTTGTAACCATTTTAAAAGGTTTCTGACATCCCACTTTTATTATCTGACTGATAATGTTCTGATATTTGGTTAAAAGATTTTCCTTGTAAATGTACACTTTTATTTTACTGTGAGTAATAGGCCTACTACTATACTTTCGTTCATCGTTGGCGAAATACACTACATTATTTTTTATGGAATAACGAAGCGGGTTAAAGGGAAAGAGTACAGCAAGAGACTAACATAACTCATCTAAGACCACACGATGCTCTCGACTTAGACGTGTATTTATCGTCCATGATTCATAGCGCCGACCTAGTACAGACGTTGCGGTTAACTCGTAATTAATGCGCTTGGCTCTTCTCTTGATATAGTTGACCCCCGTTTAAGTGATGACAAAATGTTCATTTTTAACCTTCGCGAAGACAATAACGATACAAGACATTAGCTCTTTGTCCAACCACAGCAACCACGAACCATAAACGCATTATAAATTAAATTCTTAGTACTTTGTCTCCGGTGGCTAAAAGTACTTGTAACTGTGATATTTCAACATCATCAGAAAAATGCGCGGGCTGTCCTATATTTGTTTATAGTGTCTTTGTGTGTAAGTTCTTACATACCGTTATATTTTCACATTTCATGTCTACTTATTGAACAAATTGCTTTGACTTGTTTGTACAATTAAAAAAAAATACTTTGTCAAATAGTTTCTTAATAAAAACCTCTTCAAAGGTCAGAAAATTGCAGTACACAAGATCAAACGCTCACTAAAAGAACAATATCTATATGCGAATGGCGAGTTGCTCAAATAAAATTACTTCGTATCCTCTATTTTGTTCCCCAAATGCAATGTTTGGTCAGTACAACAAACTAATTGCTTGGCTGTGCACAAATTTTTGTGCCGATCTATAGAAGGAATTCATGAAACCACCACTGTATGATAAATTTCGAAGACATAAACCTTGATTAAAAATTCTAATGAAGAGCCACATTCCAAACTAATTACATTGTGGAGATACTATGATTTTAATGAATACTTGAGATCAAAAAGAACCATTTATTAAAACAGCTGTTTTTTTTTTTTTTCAATTTATATGAAACAGTATTTAACGTCAAAATTTTCATAATTATAATTTAAAAGTAGACAAATTATTTTTCTGTTGAATTCGTAATGTAATTACGTTTACATTCTAAAAACCACATTACCCACCCCCCTCTACTAAACAAATGAAAAACGTTGGCATCTGCTTAAACAACACGTGATATTTTTACTCTAGGCACAGTTCAGAGTGCAGTTACTTAGTGACAAGTTTCTTACATAGTTAAAAAAAGGAAACTTTTAAGTTAATTTAGGGTAGAATTATTCTCACTATTTTTCTTCACGGACAAATTGAAAACTCATTTTCGAATTACATTTTTATGAGATACCAATCTATCAGACCGCAAAATAAATAAATAAGTGTTTTTGTGTATATAAGTACGTACACACACACGCAGACAAACGGAGCGTTATATATTATTACTAGTAAAATAAACAGCTCTACATTGTAACTGTGATTCTATGTTACAGCTTCTTTTGAACACTGCCACATTAATGTCATATTTTATGTTAGCTGTATACTGTGAAATTATATCTCGTTTTATAGGGAGACTGGACAGATACTACGTCTGTTACAGGTTCCCTTCTCTCCTGGCATGTAGCTCGTCTCTTTATGGCTCTCTGGCTGTATGCGCATCACCGTGGCCTGCTCGTGGCTCGCTCGTAAAATAGGAAGATACGTGAAATGTCGAGCCAAAGTGGAGCAGCTCTCGCGTCGTATCACTGGGCCGAGCGCCTGGGTCACGCTAACTTTCTCGCTCCTCGGAAATGCTCGGGGACATTCGTACAATCTCGGATATTAAGTAAGGCATTTCCCTCCTCTCCCCGTCCCCTGTGACAATTAGTTTAGATTCGTTTTTGTTAGTTCCGATTAGTTTCAAACATAAAAAATTTACGTGCGCTGAACCGACGGATGCCTTTGTTAGGTTAGGAAACTACAATGAAAATGAAAAAAATTTGGCGCTACCTTTATGCTCAAGCGCCGAGGATAAATGAATGAGTGCAGGATAGAAACCTGAAAAATTCGTGTTTCCTTTTAGGCACAAGCTAAACTGTAAGTTCATGCTACTTCCACAATTGGCCGTTGACTTATTTGACACCTAGTGTAAGTTGCTGAGCCAATAATAACAATGTAACTAAATGCGGGCCCATTTGACTGTGTCAGCGAGCACTCAAAGAACAACTGCTGTATACTTGAGAACACACATATTCTTGGAGGCTAGCCTTCAGGTCGGTGAACCCACGAATTTTCCCGTTCTCTAGTATAGGATATTCACAGAAACGTCCGAATCCCTGGTTATTATTTCCGAACATTCAATCAGTACGGACCCCTGATTATCGCGGAAAAAATTCCTGCACAAACTTGTTTCCTTGCCTTTCATTCACAACTTCTTCACATTATTATTGGAACAGTTTTTATGTTCTTTAATGCGGGTTGATAGAGCTCTGCCAGTTTCACCAATGTACATATGGCCACATTCGCAGGGTCGTATCTGATATACACAGTTGTGTGTTTGTAGTTTTTCTGTGGCTGGTTTCACCCTGGTAACCATACTTTTAATGGTTACTTTAGATCGGAATGCTGTTCGAAGTCCGTATTTGTTTCCCAGACGTCTTATTTTTTCAGAAAGGCCTCGAACGTACGGAATAACTAGGGTTCCTATTGGCTTTTCTGTTTCTGTGGGCTTAAGTGTGATGACTAAAGCATACTCTGCTTATTTATGTTTTCTTGTCTTATCTTTATTTTTAGTTTTCTTTTGACAGTCATTTATTTCGCAATGGAGTATGTCCAAGCAAATAAATCAAGTCAGGATATGTAATACTATGCTAAAAATATTAAAATGGCCGCCATTTTGAAAATATAAAAACACAGAATGGACGAAATACACAACAGTAATGTCAACATTGCATGTAGTATACACCTACCAAATTTGGTGAAATGTTGAAAAATATTTCCTAAGATATGCAAAACTATGCTAAATATATTAAATTAACCGCCATTTCGTAAATATGAACACAACATATGCGAAATTAACAATGTCAGGTCAGCTTCGTGTGTAGTATGTGTGTACCAAATTTGATGATATTGAAACTTACAGTTCCTTATCAGCTATATCGAAAAAATTTTAATCGGCCGCCATTTGGAAAATATGAATAGGGCGTAAACGAAATGTATAAAAGTCAAATCAAATTACAAAGTTCTATATGTGTACGAAGTTTGATGAAATTCGGTCCCCTGGGTCAAATGTTTTTAGGGGGACACACATACACACACCCACACTGAAAGGTGATCTCTAAAGGTACGTCAATTTCGCAAATACATTCCAGGTCAGGTTGAACGCCAAAAATATATACTTCATAATCACGTGTGTGATTAGCTGGCGGCTGTCACGAAACACATTTGACTACTGCAAGCCAGTAGTAAATAAGGAAATGATTCATAGAGCTATCACGTGTAATGTTATAAACCAATGAATAATCGAATGTATCCAGAGCGTGTACAGGAGTGAGGAATCTAGGCTACTGCCAGATGAATCCGCGAAATTGACGTACCTCTAGTGATCTCATAAGCCTAATTTTTCCTTTGGAAAGTAAGCTAAAAACGCGTTATCCTTTAATGCAGGTACAATAATGGTACGAAGGCTCGGAGCTAATAACTATAGGCTTGATTATTTCGCGTATTGATTCTACGTCAGGTTGAACGCCAATAATGTATACTTCATAGCCCCTTCTGTGATTGGACGACAGATGTTTTAACACACCTTTGACGACGGCAAGCCAGTGATAAATAAGCAGAGACCTGAAAAATTCGTGTTTTCACTTAGGCACAAGCTAGAATTACAACAACTGTAAGTTTGCGTCACTTTCGCAGTTGGCCTTTGACTTATTTGACACCTCCTGGAAGTCTCTGAGCCAATAATACAATTGTAACTAATACAGACCTATATCACTTTAACAACAAGCAGCTAATGAGCATCTGCTGTCTGCTTCAGTTCACAAATATTTTTGCAGGTTAGCCTAAAGGTCAGTATTTTTCAGGTCTCTATAAATAAAGAAACACGTCGTGGTGACTACCCACTTGTACGATTAGAAGCCAATGGATTTTCGACTTCTGCCAGTACACAAATATGGGACTGAGAAGTCTAGGCTGTTGCCAGATGAATTGCGAAATACTCGTGCCTCTACTAATAACGTAAGGAGTGTGTTTGGGTGAGTATAGAACAGTGAATTCTAGCCTGTTGCCAAATAATAGCGCGAACTTTGCATGTATCTACTTGTTGGACGATTAGAAACTCTACTTGGGTTACAGTTAGAACATCTCAAGAATAATTTTTTCCTGGCCATGTTAAACTCGCGTCTTAGGCCAGGGATTCCTATTTACGCTGTTTTGTGAATATCATTAAATCCAAACGGAAGAAGATATCGTTAAACGTGAGTATTGGTTTTGCTATAAAACCAAATTCCTTACAAAAAATTTATAATTTTGGCTTCTTAACGACTTAAAACACTTAGTTCAGTCAGTACTCAGCAAAAATTTTACTGGGAGAAATGTAAATGGCGGAAAAGCTACCGGGAGCCAGACCTAAATCATGAACAATGAGTATAGCAATCACCCTTCTATTGGACTACAACGACCGATATCGGCACCTGGCTCTAAGACCGAGTATTGTCTCCAGCCACGTGTACATTGTCTGCTGCTCCAGTGAGTGGCCAGTTGTTCATACGAGAAGATAGGGCAGGAGTCTGTGAGAGTTTTCTTGCAGGTCTGCTATAGGTTCACAGTCCTCAAGAATGGGTTTCAGTAACAACGACCCAATCGGGAAAGAATCGAACATGAACAGAAGTTTGAAATCTAACGTATTCTCAAATGAATTCGCGAAATTTCCGGGTCTCTAACCATCACCTCTAAGCGTGGGGCACCCAACGGGCGTCTGTCTTACCCTTGAGAAATGCTTCTCTCTCTATTTTAACCCCCGACGCAAAGAGAAGGGTGTTGTAAGTTTGTCGTGTCTGTCTGTGTATCTGTCTATCTGTGGCACCGTAGCTCCTAAACGAATGGACCGATTTTGATGAGGTTTTTTTTTGTTTGAAAGCTGACTAGATCGAGTGTGTTCTTATAGCTATACTACGAGGAAATATTTTCAGCAGTTTAAAGATCATCAGCTTTTTAAATTTTTTTTGTGAATATGAACAGTTGTACTGGTCTGATCGATTTGAAATTTAGTATCCTATGAGTAGAGCCCACGATTTTTGGTGAAAAGAATTCTGCAACAATTTGTTTCATTGCCTTATGTGCACATATGCAGCTCTGCTTCGTGGTCAGTGATTGGCTGTTTAATATTCTCAGCGTCTCGGGGTTTTACCCGCAAATCACAGACGTGTGGTGTCGTAGTAACCTTGTTCCTGTTGGCGCAGTCAAATGAGCCACGTCTGTGCAAGAATACATTCTGCCAATAACCAAGAAGTAGAACTGCAGATGTGCTCGTAAGGCATTGAAACATACTGTTGCAGAATTCTTTTCACCAAAAATCGTGGGTTCTACCTATGAGTCGGGGATTTTTTAAATTTTTAATTTAAACCTTCATTTTTTTTATACCATGCACAGAATCATGATTGAGGCAAATTCAAAGTGAGAGAAGCACGCGCTGGATTTAACGGCACGGAAAAAGCTAACGTCTGAAACACTGCACGCCGTTTTCGTTTTCGCTCTCCGTACGTAAAGGCGACACGGCTGTATGACGCACATGTATGTCTAGCTCTTATCGCATGCCTGTTTCCGTACCTCAGACACAGAATATTCAGGAATACAGAAGTGAAATAGCCGGCTGGCCAGCTAACTCAGTCACACACGCCAGAAAAATGGCTTCCCTGGCCAGCAACATGGCGGAAACACCTATTGCCAATCAGCGTGAGGCAGTTGCTCTGATAATCGGCAGCCAGACCAATAGGAAACCTGCTGTAACATGCAACAGCCAAACAGACACGAGGATGGCGTCAACAGTCCCGGGCAGCCGATAAACAGCGAAGTTCGCCGATAACAAACGAGCCGTCATTTCGCATCTGTATCACTATTTAGTCAGGCGAGGAGTCTAGCATGCGCTGTATAGGGCTGTTGAATATACCAGCCTAAACTGTTTTCTGCCGAAGTTCTTGGCAAACAAACTCGCCACCCTAGTGCACCCTGGTTGCAGACTTGTGAGGCACCGCGCTCCAGATGTTGCTAAGAGCCGTTGGCGGTTGTGAGAAGCTGGACCTGTGTTCCCAAAGAGGAAGCTGGTATCCCAGGACATTGCCGCCCCTCTACACAGATTTAATGAGCCTCTATGTTAATTACTGCACCCCGCTATTGTGACACGCTATCTACGGGAGAACAGCGGCTCCCCTGCCGATGGCGCCGGAGGATACAGTTGCGGCCGCCATGTTTTATTCATGCGACATCTGCAGCGGACGTGGACAGGGGCTCGCTAGGTCCAACGGACCTCATGGAGTGGGGAGAGGGGCTAGGGTATTATGATGTTGTTGTACCATCCTCAAACCTCCCCTTCCGGATTTGAGGGGTGGGGGCAGAGGAGGTAGTATAATTGGCAACGTAGTTTCAGCGGCAGGAACCCTGTCAACGGTGTTCACGAGGCAAAAATTTATAATTTTATATTTGCACGACATTGTGTTAGTTTTATAGATTGTAATTGTGACTACATTTTCCTATTGAACATTTTTTTTTGCTCACAGAGCGGAGTAATAAAGTCAGAATTTGCAGGTTACGGAAACATAGTAATACTAAAAATCAAGTGACTCACTCCAACGAAATAATTATTACTAAAATTAGTTATTATGGGTCATATGCCAAAATATATATATAAAAAAACACAAGATTCCTTTCGTACTTAGAAAAAAATGCCATAAATGAAGTGAATTGTTATCATATTCACGTTTTTTTTAAGTAGAAAGGAATTTCATTGATTATTTTTAAATCTTTTGGCATACGGCACACATACCTAATTTCGGTGTAATTTATTTAATTCGAGTAAGTGAGTTGGTTTTATTTATTAGCATGTTCGCGTAACGTGCACATTTTGACCTCGACATGCCACTACAGGAAGACTATGAGAGCAAAAAATATTTTATTAGTGGAAGATATAGTCACAAGTAACGCATTTAAAACGAACGCTATGCCGCGCAAATATAATAATATATGTTTGCCACGTAAACCCTCTCAAGGTGGTCTGGGTGGACGTAACTGCACACTCGAGGCCTGTATGTGCGGAAGCGATAAGGACGACACAGCACGCGCATCGCACCTGACCCTAGCCGTCTTTAGTACAAGGCCGCGGCCTTAGATCTGGCAACCTTGCAAGAAGGGTCACTTTAACACTTATTTTGTCTCGCCAACGGCAGCGGCTTCCCATGATTCGTCGGTATGTGGGGAAGAAAAACGAATCAGGTTCAACCATTGTCTTTGGAGAGCTAAAAGGAGTGTTAAAATGACCCTTCCTGGCAGGGTTGCCAGATCTAAAGCCGCGGCCTTCTACTAAAGACGGTTATGACCTGACCCTAGCCTCTAGGCGTAAGTCACTGACTCGAGCGCATTCTCCTCGCGAACAACTTGCCTCTGTGAGTCATTCAACGGAGACTATCATTTTATTACGTAACAATAAAGGCAAAGGTGTGTTGTACATGCTTATGGCTTTAAAAATATTTCTACGCAAATTTCTATTATTAAAAAGAACCGCAAAAACACAAATATTTGCAATTTTCGGCCACTAGAAAATATACTTTAATGATAAGTGTGTACACATGTGTAACGATATTCCTAAGCAGATATCAATCATGCGCAATGAGCAGTTTTCTAATAATCTGGTAACGGACGAAGCACGGCCCCCTTAATTTCGGGCAACTTCTTTCAAATCTACCACCTCTGTCATTAAAACAAAGTACTTAGGGCCTTTCTCAGTGATTTAGCTGAAGGCCGCTCAAGCTCAACGTAAACAAGGGCGTCAGTGTTGTTTCTGGACGTAGAGTAAGGTGGGGCAATAATGCGCAGTTTGCGTTTGATAATTATTTATAAATGTGTAAAACTTTTAAAAAATACGAATAAAGTAACATAACAATGTACGTAGTCTTGTAAACACAAAGGATTTTTCTGATACATTCAGTAGTAACACTCAGTGAGGAAACTAACAATTATCACTGAGATGCACCTGCGCAGTCTTACCCGCTGTGCGGGGTAAGAACGCGCACACAGATGGGGTAAGACTGCGCATGTGCGAAAATCTAACAAAAATCACAAGTGAAGGCGCCTCCTCCTCGATGGCTTAAAGCACAAATATTGTATGTCCATTTTGAGAAACTGTAAAATAATATTTCATATTGTCCTCAAAACTAACAGTTACAGATTATACTACCTGTATTATTTTTTCCATGGTTTCTTCTATAACAAAATATGAACAATTTATCGTTGCTAGTAAGTTAAAACTGTATTTTATTAAATATTAATTCCACGATATGCATGGACATGCAATATGTGTGCTTTAAGTCATCGATTATGAAGTACACCTGTCGTGCCACTATTCAGAGCATTATCCACACTGCATTCAATCTTCGGGGGGGGGGGGGGATCAGTATACTTCTCCGAACAACCATGGCAGCTGTATTCTTATTTTTGACTTGTCTTCCTTGTCGTTTTTTTCTCTGGTTGTGCACATTCGTTTTGGTGTACCTTGCTCATTAGAGTCCTTTCTTTTGTCAACTAGCTGCACTTCCAATGTTCTATTGAAAGTCGACGAAGTTAACGCTTCAGGCTTCCTCCCCTGTCGACGGCGGGCGTGAACATGTCTAGCTCGTGGGATAGGTGATCTTTCTTTAACAGCAATGTATCCTGATGATTCAGGATCGCCAACTGCAGAGATAGTAGATGGCTTAGCAGGTGTTTCCAATGACGTTCGGATCACGTTTGATGGATGGTTCTCACTTGGAACAGGGCTCTGCTGAAATAATTCGAGGTTGTCATTTTGAGAGGGATGTTCGCTCATCTCAGGATCAAGAAATTTATCTGTCACATTAGAGGGAAGAAAATCAACATCACTAAAATGTATAGATTCAATGGGCACACTTCAGTCACTTCGAAACTTTTCAAAGCATTTCCGAATGTAGCTGTCCTTCCATAGGCTTTTGTGAATATGGAAGTTACCCGCTGTAATTGGACGACCGGGATGGTCTGTCATCCAAGTATCAAGCTCTGAAGAATAAAACTTTTTGATTGGTCCAAATGAAGCTCTGTCAAGGGGCTGCGTCTTATGACTGCTGTGTGGAGGCAGAGACAGCATATTAATGAGATGTTTCCTGCGTACGCACGCATGGCTGTGTGCGTGGGGCAAGACTGCGTCGGCGCAGTCTCTTGCCCCACGCTGTATGATGAAATTAAAATGAATATAGATGTAGCGCCATTACGAAGATCTTTATAGACTACGATTGCTTAATGTGTGCAGCACAAAACAAGCTTTCGTTAGTAATAACTGCATATTCGTTAGCTCTGTTTACCACAACCACGTACTCAATAAACCCAATAACAGAATAAATAACAAAACTGACTGATTTCTTTTCACCTACCTCTCTAGCAGCAGACAGGTTCCACTAGGTTTTCTTCACGTATCACGAATAGCTGCATCTCGGGACGCACTGCAGCGTGACAGTCGCACCAATTGTCACAACAAATCACTAGAAATGAATGGTGCACAGTCTTGCCCGCCACGCATTCTTACCCCACCCTACTCTATGCTTAGTTACAGGTTTTAATTTAGCATAAAATTCGTAACGCATTAAAATACGTACTTAGGGAAATGCTTGGAAGTAGCAAGATTTCTATATGCTTACAAACAAATTTTGAATATGTCCTAATTAGGTTACGAAAGATTGTAATATATTTTGCATAACTATATGTATATGCCACCAATTTGTTGCACATTTTGATATAGTTTCTATTGACAACCATATTCCTTACTATTTACTTAAAGTAAAAAAAAAAAAAAAAAATTGCGGCAAATGAAGTTGATTTTGTTTTTCATCGAGCACATTGGCCATAAACATTTATTACATTCGTATCCAGAAACTGGAAAACGCTTGCAAACTTTACGTCGTAGTTTCGTATTGAAGCTCTTCCGCTTGCTGATTTTTAAAGAACACTTTCGTCATAGTATGATGGAATATGTGTTATTTTTCTGGGTAAACATATGCACTCAGGGCGTGTTTGAATGTTTCTGTTATAAATTTCCAGAGGTAAACACGTGAATTTGGGACATATTTGAAAATTTTGTGTTAAAAAAGAAACGCTTTCCTCAAACAGCCTGCAGCGCAGTTCGAGCGAAGAGTCGCAGGAAAACTTGCCGAGCGAGTGTTCAGAGGCGTGGAAACATCAGGGGGTAACTCCGACTGTTTCCAAGAGTTGCAGTAGGAGGGGGGGAGGTCGCGACGAGAACACAGGTGCGCGGAGGTGAAATTGCGACGGAGCGACGCCGCGTTTGAATTTTCAATTCACCGGGCGAGTAAAATGGAGCGGGGCGCCGCACACACAGTGTCGTCTGCGGACGATCGCTATCACAACAGGCTCGCTTACACTGCGACGCCGCGCTAGTACTGCTTCAAACAAATTATTGGTTTTCAAAAGACGCTTCGTTACGACCATTCTCCTGCCGCGACCCCCCCCTCCCCCTCCGACAGTCATTCATCCCTCTGTGAGATATCCTCCCTCATCCCTATTCTATCACGTTTCTCGGTTCCCATTATTCGACGGGAAATAGTCGAGGAGACAGAAGAAGCCTTTTGAAACCCTCCCCCTTTTCACAATCGCGTCGCTACAAGCTATCCTGGAAAAGGAACAAAATTGAGGGTAACTCTGGTCGTAAATAAACGGCCAAGGCTCGTGCCAACAGCCGAACAAGAAATAGAGGACGAAGCGAAGGCTAGGAGGAAAGCGAGAGGGCGTTAAGGAAACGTTAATTTTTACGTAGCACTGAAAAGCTAAATGCAGCAATATCCTTGTGGCAATAAACGGTTCCGAACTACAAGATTAATGACTGTAAGATGGATTGGACATGGCGGTGTTGTAAGATGGCCAGCTCGCTCCCTAAACATCACACCTTAGATTTTTATAAACATAGATTGTAAGCGGTAGACATAGTGTACACATAATTTTACAGTAAAACATACTAAGCCTAAAATTATGTGTAGAGATGATGGTTTATCGCGGGAAAACTTGACTGTTGGGTTTCAACGCAAGTTCAGCTTATCAAACGATTACTGGCTTTCAGATATACGAGGAGCTGATACCCTATTTGATTGAGCCAATAAGAACCCCGCTATTGAAATATTTTATGTCTATTATTGGTCTGCATACAGCTGTACGTTGTGTCAGACGTATATCACCAAATCATACGTGTAACAAGAAACCACAGTGTTTTCAAGTGCACAAAAATTTTCGTGATCTACCATCATCTTTGATTATGTGTAAATAGGCCTATTAATTTCCCCGACAGTCGGTAATATTTTCAAAGCGTCGTACAGCATACAATATGTGAAATTTTAGCATCAAATGTCTTAAAGACTTTAAAAATATTTTTTGTTTCGCGTGTTAAGATAGTGTCACCTGAATATTACAAAAAAATAAATAAAAAAAAACTTCGCACCACTTTATTTCAGTGCCTTATCTGCAGCTCTGCTTCGCGGTTATTGGCAGTGTGTTTGTGTAGAGGCGTCACTTATTTGACTGAGCCAATCAGAACAAGCCTCTGAGACATCACACGTCCGTGTTTAACGGATAGAGCCCTAGTAATAACGGTAATTTTACACAGGCGACGTCTGTGTGGTTTTACACTTTACTTGTGCTTAGATACAACCCAGTAAATAAAATCACTGCGACGGTGTTCGTGTGAATTTACACTTAGTACAAGTGCAAGGATACCACGTAGAGGTATTTTTACATAGCCAATGCCTATGGAATTTTACATGTCAGTTGTGTTAAAATACTCTAGTTCTAATGTTATATTACATTGACAATGTCTGCGTAATTTAACTAAATGTGGTTGCCTCCCATTTTGGTGTCATTTTAGGCAATATTCGTAGAGCCCACGATTTTTCGCGAAACGAATTCTGCAGCAGTTTGTTTCAATGCCTTATGTGCACATATGTAGCCCTGTCTCATGGTCGATCAGTGATTGGCTGTTTTCAAATCTCAGCGTCTAGAGTTCTACCCGCAAATCACAGACGTGTGGTGTCGCAGTAACCTTGTTCCTGTTGACACAGTCAAATGAGCCACGTCTGTGCAATAATATATTCTGCCAATAACCATTAACCAGAGATTCATATGTACACACAAGGCATTGTAACAAACGGTTGCAGAATTATTTTCGCGAAAAATCGTGGGCTCTGAACATTCGTCATTGTGAGGAGATTTGTGCTGCCACCAACATTTGTGTAGATTTACACTGCATTTTTACAGTGTTTATGAGGAAACTACAGTACGTACTTGAAAATTATAAAAAAAATATGATTGAAGCACGCGTCTGTCAACAAGACTAGACGTAGCGGGCGTATTGCGGTACGGAATGTGTGTACTTTGCTATAGACTCTTCACGATAAAGTAAGCACTTCTTATATCTTTCTTTCAGCCATTCTACAATCATATTTACTATTTTTAAAATGAAAACTTCCATGGAACTAAAAACCACTGTAAGCGTTTCACCACTATCTAAACTTAAAATTTTTGGCTCCAATAAAATACGGTTTTTGGGTACCGTAAAGTGGATATACTTTGCACCAGCATGGGTAACTTTGCACCACCAAAAATATTTGTTTCTAGGTCGTTCGGTGAAATAAAGACATCACGACTAGATATTTAAAAAAAATATAATTTAGTGCCATCGAATACAATCACTTGTCTTACAACTATCAGCATAAAATATATATTTTTTGGTGGTGCAAAGTTACACATGCTGGTGCAAAGTATACCCAGTTGACGGTATAATAGGTGTTAGGGGTGCTCATTTTAAAGTGGACAGACTATAATGTAGTTGGTCGCTGTGATGAAGCTGTTAGGTGATAAGGCTGTGAGTCAGTAGTATAGACAGGTGGTTAGAAGTTTATGTGAAAATAAAACTTTCCTTCTCGTTTACAAATAAAAAGAAACTTTACTGAAATTGGTTTTCGCGGGAACTAGTTCAGTGCCTGGAGTGATCGATCCTGAGAAGAACGGGAAACGCCTTGAAGTTCTGAAAAGAGTTTGAATCTAAGATGCCTCCAAACAGCGCGGTAGGTAAAGCATTGCTTCGGGTCTGTTGATTAAAGTTATCTTGTCGCTAGCTCAGTTGTTAACTTATCCCTATATTACAAACATTTGCGTCTTATGGGCCTTGGACGCGTAAAAATTAATTAATTTTTTTATTTGTGCCAAACACTGTTCAACTTTTACACATAAAATAAAATGTCATTTCCCCAAATACAAAAAATATTTAGCCCTCATAGATTGTGCATAATTACTCATCAAATTCACAAAATGTTCGTTGCAGTGTGTGCCGTTTGTTGGCACATGCTCGTTTGTTTGTTTTTATTTGTTTTGTCTAGTTCGTCTATTCGTAGTGGTAACTAGATAATATATTTTATTTTGGCAAAGTTACTCCACCCCAGCACTGGTTATTTCTTTAATCTTCGGTAAACTTGTAATAATAGTAAACTGCTTATTATTTTATAAAGAAAATTTCAGGTAATTATTCATGTGCAGTTAAGGCAGTGTGGTATACTTATGAAACAGTTCTTGTGTAATACTTCTGACCAACTCTAATCATGATCTGATCATGTTTTGTTTTCAAGTAAATTAAAACAAATTTTTTTATTGGTAAAATTTAAATTAAAATACCATGTTTTGACTATTAAAACACGTGTGTGTTTTAAAATATTTTGTTAAGGAAATAT
>PNEQ01037583.1:0-22735 GCA_003012365.1 Medauroidea extradentata
GTGCACACCTGCATCTCTGCTTTGTGGTCAGTGATTGGATGCCGTAACATACAACGTCTGGAAGTTAAACCCGCAAATCATAGACGTGTTGTGTCACAGTTATCCATGTACTGATTGGCACAGTCAAATGAATATTAACTCCGCACAAAAACACTCTGCCAATATTCATGAAGTTGAGCTGCAGGTGTGCACGTAAGACACTGAAACAAAGTGGGGCAAAAATCTTTTCGCGAAAATTACCGGGCCCTACTTATGGGAGAACTTGGCACAGGGAACTTTTTTACGACTAGTTTCCTTCAATCGTTAATGTACCAGATAAATACGAAACCATAGTAAAATTAAATTTAAATAAACTTGGTAATAATAGAAGTCATTTAATTTTGAAGCAAAAGAAACCGATTTCCCGTTTTAAATTATCAACTTAATGTAACTTTAAATTCAGGAAAGCTCTGTGATTGGTCAGTTTTTTACACTACCGATACCAGTGCTCAAGCGGCAGAAAATTTCCCTGGGACAAACCAATAACATTGATCTTTCTAACCTGTGGTAGAATCAACCTTACTCCAGCTTACCAGAAGCTTATCGGCTTTCCTTTGTAGGCGAGTTGTTACCCGGTTTGACTGAACCAATGAGAATCCCGATATTGTAATATTTGATGCCTGTTATTGGTCTGCAGACACCTACGCTGTGGCAGACGTACATCACCCAATCAAACATGTAACAAGAAACTACAGTGTTTTCAAGGGTATATTGGCACAAACAATTTTCGCGATATACCACCATCTCCATGTATAGTCATTGCTTAGAGAAGAATGTCATAGAACACTCCAGCCTTCGCCACTGTTACAGAGCAGAGACGGTGTATTTTTAGACCTAGGTTCATTTAACACTCTTCTATTCCCGTAGACGTAAGGATTGTTCCCTCAAATACTGACACGTAATTCTGCAATAATATACTGTATTATTTCAAGGAATGGCCTTCTTAAGGGGCCTCCCTAGACAGGCTGTGTTTGTGCGTGTGTGACAGAAGCTGTAAGAATGACGTTGGCCGACGTAACTTATGTAACGTATTATCGCCTCTCCGCGCAATTTACTCAGCTGGCGTGCAGTACTTCACTATTATCATTATTCCTATGGAACTTTAAGCAGTGGCTACATTATTTTATAAGTGGCCAGCATAGCTCCAAGTCTAACACTTGTTTCTATAGTTGTGTTTTTTCGGGTGCGGTTGTTACTTTTCCAGATACGGCAGTCTGGAAAAGTAATTTTTGGCTATTTTGAGGAGCCCGAAAATGAGGTTTATGATAAACGTGCCGAATTTTTAAAACTATAGCGACATAGTTTGAAGAATGTGTTCTTCACGTAGATATACAAATGTTATGTGCGTTAAATATTTTCGTCAAAAAAGAATAGCCGTAATTCGATGTAACACTATTGAAGGGCAGGTAGGGAGCCCCCTTAATTCGATTACAAGAGAAAAAACAAACAAACATTTCTTCGAGGTATCACCCCACGGAGGAGCTCGTGGTCTGTACAAGGCGGCGAAGACAAAGTGTGAGGCGTGGTGATGGCTGACGTGTAGGGCGGAAGGTAGAGACCGTTACACGGCGCGCGGGGAAAGTGAAGCTATTCACGCCGATGTTGCCAACACACGGGAACAATGTCCTGCGACATAACCTAACACACTACGTGGTAGATATGGTGTCACACTAGCGCTGTGTTGCCACTTTGTGCACGTAATATCATCGTACAACATTTTACCGCTAACATTTTCGTCTCGAATGTAACCCAGGATTCGCGTGATGTGCTTATTATGCGGTTATTTGTGCACAGCCTGTATTGTTACGGCCACAGACTAAATAGTGATACAGACGTTAACTGACGCGGTGGCTCATTTGATACGGACGAATTTCGCCGCTTCTTGGCTGCCCGAGGTTGCCCCTGTGTGTGTTCGGCTCCTGTATGTTACGACAGGTTTCCTATTGGTCTGTCTGCAGACTAGCCATACGCTGATTGGCGGCAGGTGTTTCCGCCATTTTGTTGGCGTGTGTGACTGAGTTCGCCGCCCTACCAGCGATTTCACTTCTGTATTCCTGAACATTCTGTGTCACGGCTGAAAATTTTGGGTAGTGCAAGTATAGTGCGCGGAGTCCAGGATTCTGCAATAGTTTCGTCAAAGCGGGCCGTTACTGACCGATTGTTGACAAGTGTGCGGTGTTGCAGGACCGTTGCCGGTGTTGTTAATAGTTGGCAGCACTGGTGGCGCTCAACGCGCAACCCTTGTACTGACTGTGACACTTCTGTCGATGGCCAGCGCTGGATGTGAACCAACCACCGTGATTTCCGTCGAATGTCAGCGCGTGCAAGGGCGGGCCGGCAGTCGTAGGTTTAAGCCCGCTGTTGACGAGGTCAGTCGGCCTATTCTCTAACCTTTACAGTTTTTGTACGATCTTAATGTAAATACAGTTACTAGGCAACTAAATTTACGTCTGTAACTAAATATGGCGCGGTGCCTGTCTTTCAAAAGTCTGTCTCATGGTGCTGTCACAGAAGATTTAGGAATACAGAAGTGAAATAGCCGGCAGGACAGCGAACTCAGTCGCACACGCCAGCAAAATGGCTTTCCTGGCCAGCAACATGGCGGATAAGCCTACGGCCAATCAGCGTAATGCGGCTGCCCTGCTAACAGGTAGCCAGGCCAATTGGAAACCTGCTGTAACATGCAGGAGCCAAACAGACACGGGGCCTGTATGAACAAACTTGAGCAGCAAATAAGCGGCGAAGTTCGCTTGTATCAAAAGAGCCGCCACGTCATTTCACGTCTGTATTACTATTTAGTCTGTGGTGCTGTTACGAATGTTCCATGAAAATAGCGAGCGGACATTTATATGTTTCGTTCTACAGCTATTCTTGTTGGAAAACAAATCGTATTGAATTGTGGCTGAGAAGGGGACAAATATGTTATCATATATTCCACTAAAAATGTATTACGTTTCGTAAATTGTTCTGTGTATATTAGTTTTACTGCCGACGCTAACGTCAAATTGAAAACAGCACGGACGCTGCTATTTCACGTAAGTGCAGTATACTTACTTGTTACTGGAGACGACAGCATTAAAGACGAATGAATACTGATGTTATAATCACTAATCTAAAAAGGAAGGCATATGATTTATACCACTTGAAACAACATTTAAGTAACTAGTATTTCAAACTACGCTGCGAAAACTGAGAACATATAATTTAGTAAGACGTACTAAGGTTTTCAGTGCACATCCTATAGTTTTGCCAAGCAGATTGAGATTCTGGCAAAAATAGGTGTTGGAGAACACGATATCTTGACAGTCACGAGTGGCAATCTGAATGGCTGTCGCTCTCTGAAGACAGTCACAGTTGAGGAACTTTACCAGAGGCAAACTTTTACTATACAAACAGACCATACTTCAAAACATCACAATCTTGCGTTAATATTAGCTCTTTACGTTTTATTATACGCCTGAACAGGAAAATCTTCACCACAGTAACTATCGAAAGTACACAGGTTACTTCAGAGAACCGCTTTCACAAATTGGCCAATGTTGTCATCGTACGGAGAATCAGATTGTTCTATGTCACTACCATTTGTTTATTTATTTGGCCAACTTTCGTCAAGAATAAGGATGCGATATATATATATATATATATATATATATATATATATATATATATATATATATATATATATATATATATATATATGTACATATATATTATACATACATAAATATACATATACACACATACACACACATACAAATACATAAAACCACTTAAATATTGAGATCATCAAAATTTGTTGAAAATTTTTCTTTCGGTTTGTATGTGTATATTTGTGAGCGTGTGTATGTATATAATTATGTACCAAATTTTATGTATACATATGTATAATTGTATATAGGCCTACATACAAAAATTACACACACAAACAGACACACACATGCGGCCAAATAACGCAATAATCTCACGCATAGGAAAACGGCTTCTCTCGCGAGGCAAACGCACGTGTTCAGATGTATGAAAAGTCTACCTGATCTCCATGCGAGAGAGATGATGAATATTATTAAAAGTTCTTGTGGTGGAACTGAATAATCTAGTTCGAATATCGCAGCACTGGTGTGATAGTTGGCAGTTTTTTCAAGAAATAATTTCGTGGTCTGTATTGCGGGGTACGATGGTTATGATGGTTTCTCGAGGTACTTCCACTAACTCCCGTGTCTTCCTTCCGCAAACTCTTGTAGCTTATTCTTCATACTTATGTGGGGAAAGGTACGCCAGTCCTACTAGCGTGTGGCTAATACTATAGCATCTCGAGTCATTCGTGTTTGACTTGTCCTGTAAAGCGGTCGCATACCTGACATCACATATACAGTAGAATGGGACCTCTGTTTTTCGCGAAAAGATTTCTGCCACACTTTGTTTCAGTGTCTTACGTGCGCACCTGCAGTTATGCTTCATATTTATTCGCAGCGTGTCTACGTGAAGAGCCGTATCTAATTTGACTGAGCCAATTACAACAACGTTCCTGCACCATCACATGTCTGCGAATTGCCGGTAGAATCCTCAGGCTCTTTATAGTTAAAATATACAATCACTGACCACGAAGCAGAACTGCAGATGTGCACGTAAGGCACTGAAACAAAGTGGGGCAAAATTATTTTCGCGAAAAACATGCGTCCCTACATATAGAGACTCGTTGCCAATGGTCTCACAAACTGTGCTCTAGTATGTACAGGTCTGTGAATTATAGCTAGAGGTACGTACATTTCGCAGATACATTCCAGGTCAGGTTGAACGCCAATTATGTCATGTCTGTGACTTGTTGGTGGCTGTTACGAAACGCGTTTGACTACTGCAAGCCAGTAGTAAATAAGGAAATAATGCGAAGTTCTATCGCTTGCTACCTGCTTGTACGGTTATAAGCCAACAGATAGAGTCCGGAAAATTCGCGGGTTCTCTGACTTGTAGGCTAGCTTCCAAGAATATATGTAAAATCGTGCAGACAGCAGTTGTTTATTAGCTGCTCGCTGACACTGTGAAATGGGCCTGTATTTTGTTACGGTTTTATCATTGGCTCAGCTATACTTCCAGGAAGTGTCCAGTAAGTCAACGGCCAATTGTGAATTTGATACAGACCTATACTTGCTGGAACTCTAGCTTGCTCCTAAAAGAAAAAGCGAATTTTTCAGGTCTCTACCAATAGATCATCGATTGTGGCCAGTGGGTGTATAGAACTTACAGTCTATGCTGCTGCCAGATTAATCAGCGAAATTGACGTACCTCTGATTATAGCATGATGACAAATAATAAACGCGAATTTCGCAGGTCACTAGCAATAAGTTATACTATGACGTATATTTAGAAAAAATAAAGTATGTGTGTATATGATGTGTTTTACTAGGGACCCTTAATTTCTTAGAAAAAAATTTGCACCAGTTTGTTTCAATGGCTTATGTGCACTCTTACACGTGTTGTATGATAATTAGCTGGGTGTACTTGTGCAGAGTCGTTTTTCATTTGAGTGTGTCAGTCACAACACGGTAAGCGACAACACACGACTGTGATCTGCGGATAGAACCCGAAGACGCTAAAAGTTAAAAACATCCAATCACTGCCCACGAAGCAGAACTGCAGTTGAACACGTAGGGACAGGAATTTTTCGCGAAAATAATTTTGCCGCACTTTGTGTCAGTGTCTTACGTGCACATCTGCAGCTCAACTTCATGGCTATTGACAGATAGTTTTTGTGCAGAGTCGTTATTCATTTGACTGTGCCAATCAGTACACGGATAACTGTCACACATCACGTCTGTGATTTGCGGGTTTAACCTTCGCATGCTGGGTGTTAAGGCTCGATTTCAGTCGCCGTATTGAATTTTATTATTTTACGCTTTTTTGGAATTCTGAGAAGTAAAATGTTAAATCGGCGACTATGCCGCAAATTCTATTTACCTTGAGCTACAATACAATTGTGGCAATATAGCTAGTAATGTATAGGTAGGTAGCAATTTGTCGGGCAGATTATGAATATAAAAAAATTTGCCACGCACATTGCGGCGTAATTATATGTTAACAGCTAAATAGCAAGGTCTGTACTGTAGCGAAATGTAAATATAATTTGAGGTATAATCGCATATTTAACATTTTTTTTCTTAGAATTCCAAAAAATCGAAAAATAATAAAATTCACCATGGCGACTGAACATCCAATCACTAGGGCCACGATTTTGTCGCGAAAAGATTTTTGCCCCACTTTGTTTCAGTGACTCACGTGCACATCTGCAGTTCTGTTTCAAGGTTATTGGCAGCGTGTCTTTGTTCAGACGCGTTTCTCATTTTACTGCAACAATCAGAATAAGATTATTGTGAGTCTGTACGTCTATAATTTGCCAAGGCCAGTGAGAGTAAAATCATCCAACCACAGACGATGTAGCAGAGCTGCAGGTGTGCACATGACGCATCGAAACGAAATGTTGCAAAAATCTTTTCGCCATAAAATCGCGGCTCTACCAATCACTGACCACGAAACACAGATGCAGGTGCGCAGGTAAGGAATTGAAACAAAGTGGGGCAAAATTATAGTAGGGACATGAACATTTTCGCGAAAAGAATTGTGCCCCTGTTTGTTTCACTGCCTTACCTCTACATCTGCAGCTATGCTTTGTGGACAGTGATTGGATGTTTTAAGTTGACGCGTGGCTTGGGGTTCTACTAGCAAATCACAGGTGTGAGGTTACGACGTTCCTCGTAAGTACCACACAGGTAACACGGGGTTTACCTATCTCGCCAATAAATAAAACGGAATGTTCGTTTCCTGGCTCAGTGAATTTAACGTGAATTGGTCTCGTAGGGCGTGCAATAAAATACTGATTTTTATTCTTTCAAGAAAATGAACGTCGCATACTCTAAGTGCCTACTGCCGCCCGTCTTTGTTTTCAGTTCACTATTCAGCAATATTATTCTCGACGAATGATATCATGGGGTGCCTACAGCCGCCCCTGGTATCCGAAACAAATAGTTGAAAATTGGATACCTTCGTTCTCCCTCGACGTCCGCGGCCAAATGCCTCGACCCACTTCCTCTCTCGCGACTCTTCCCTGTACTTGGCGGCAAACCACCCTCCCAGTCCAGTGGTCACGAGGGAGTGCCCCCGGCCAATCAGCGTCGAGCATCCTTCAAAGCTCCGCCCTCAGAGATCAGATTCCGTCTCAATTCACTTCGCCTTCTTTTATTTTCAAATTGAATTTTTAATCTACGATTACATATTTTATATAAATTCCTAAAATTGCACGTTACAAGGTGCCGTACTAACCTCGTTTTCATTGGCGCAGTCTAATGAGAGACGTCACTTCCCAATGACACGCTGCCAGTAACAATGGAGCAGATATGCAGATGTGTATGCAAGGCACTGAAACCGACCGAGCAAAAATTCTTTTCGTTAAAAGTTCATGGCCATGTTTATTACTAGCTAGTTTGCAGTCGTCAAATTTGTATGAAAACTACTGCCGTCCAGTGATAGTGAAGAAGACATTCTTGACGTTCACCCTAACCTAGGATTAATACGCGAAACAATCGTGCCTCAGGTTGTGGCTCAAGATATAGGAAGCACAGGATAGCCGACTAGAAGTATAGTTGCTGCCACAAGCCCGCAGCTTTTTCCCTCACTACTCCGGGCGGTCTTCCATCACTCGCGAAATTAATTATCTCTGGTTGTTGTCTGGCTGACTGCAGGCGAGACGAGACAATGTGCAATTAAGAGTAAACCCACCTGCTCTGTCGCTTTCTAATTGGTAATTAGCCGTGAAGCGTGTTAGCTGGCCAACATCGGCCGCAGAGCGACGTCGAGGACGGCAAGACTGGGTGAACACTCTTTCAATTGTCACATGAATGTGGAACCATATACTCTGTCCCAGTACACACTACCCACAATTGAGCACAGAATTCCGTACCTAATTCAGTACAAGTAGCACTGCGACAGTGTGTACCGCAACTATTTCATACTCAATTTTACACACAGAGATTGTCATATTTTTCATCGTAAAGTGTGTTCACGCGTATGCGCTATGCACAATTTCAGCCACCGCGCATGTGAAGTACGCAAGTAGGGTTAGCAATAGGTACCCCTGATTTTCGCTAAGCATTAAATCTATAACTGTAGGTTTCTTAAAGCCAATTTGCGAAAATCAAACAATAGCAATCCTAGACAATAGTTTTGGTCAACGTTTCCAGTGTTACCAACTTCTGAAGCACAATTTCTGACGCCGGAACCTCGTGCATTTATCTGCAGCACAAGAGATCACGCGTAACGAATGAGACATTCTGGATAAATATTTACTCATAAAGTTGGCAAATATCATTATCTTTGAGTCTTTGAGTATTTTATCCATATTGGCTTCGAAAAAAGCGTAGAAATTAATTGATGTTTTCAGCGTTTTTTTATCTACCACGCACTCTTAAGTCGAGCTCGAGTTCTCACTAACGCGAGTACAAAATGTTACCGCTGCTCTACCTTGATGGGCGAGGGGCAGGGTGTTACGGTTTACTATGATGTGAGCATATCTGTCAGTTACACAGCGTCCTATAGAATGTTTGAGAGCAGCCCGGAGGAAGAGCGATGAAAGCGACGGTAGAGAAGATAGCGAGGATGAAGACATCAGCTCGCGGGAGAAACTGAAGAACGTCCGCCGTGCAATCCACGGAGGGATCTCCTCCCGAGAAGAGGCCGCGGTGGTGCAGTAGTCGGTTAGACCACGCGTCTTCTACATCGGCGATCAGGGTTTGATTCCTGGTGGATAGGTGGGGATCGCATTTAGGAAACGCGTGTTGCCATTGGTTGCGGAAGGTTTTCTCCGGGTTATCCTCCGCCCTTACGTTCCGTTGTTGACTCATACTCACCGAGCTCAAGAAGTCGCTGCTAAGCTAAACAAAACACAAGTATCTTCATTACACCTCTGAAATGGCGAGCGAGTGGTGAGTTGTACGTAGTAATGCCTCGCTAAGGTAAACCTTTTGTAAAAAAAAAAAAAAAAAAAAAAAAACTAATAGTCGCAGTTCCGGAAATTTCGAGAGTTCATTTCAGAAGACTTTAGATTTGAAACTCTCGTACACTTTCAATGCTTGCGCGATTGACAGAAAACTCTTACTATAGAGAACTGCGAGGCACTAGCAGACCTGCATCAAAACATTCAATGACTCTCCCGAGCCACATGTTTAGAGGTACGTCAATTTCGCGGATTCATCTGGCAGCAGCCTAGACTTGTCAGTCCTATACACCCACTGGCCACAATCGATTATCTATTGGCTTATAACCGTACAAGCAGGTAGCAAGACGCATTATTTCCTTATTTACTACTGGCTTGCAGTAGTCAAACGCGTTTCGTAACAGCCGCCAGCAAGTCACAGACATGACAATGAAGTATACATAATTGGCGTTCAACCTGACCTAAAATGTATCAGCGAAATTTACGTACCTCTACACATGTCCAAATGTTCACTCATTGTAACAGCAGCCAATGTACAAGTAGCTGAAGACATAGTATATACAGGACTGCGGAGTCTAGCCGGCTTGTCACTGAACCCACGAAATATTCGGGTCTTTGCTTACAGTAAAATTCCTAAACGCCAACGGTATGAAAATTTTTATCACAGACGTACAACGTCATGGGCGAATTATCGCAGAACAATTGACTCTGTTAGCCACGCTCGAATCGAATGTCGTTTGTAGTGTCCGACAGCCCATTTTTTAGGGATCTATGATTTTCGCAAAAGATTTTTGCACCACTTTGATTCAATGCCTTATGCATAGAGACCGGAAAAATTCGCGGGATCACTGACCTGTAGAATAGTCTGCAAGTATCCCTGTGTATTCAAGCAGAAAACAGCTGTTCGTTGGCTGCTCGCTGACACTGTGAATGGGTCCGCATTTAGTTACATTGTTATTATAGGCTTGGCGGCTTCAAGGCGGTGTCAAAAAAGTCAACGGCCAATCGCGAAAGTAGCACGAACTTACAGTTGCTGGAATTATAGCTTGTACCTGAAACAAAACGCGAATTTTTCAGGTCTCTACTTATGCACACATATACAGCTCTGGTTCGTGGTAAATGATTGGATGTATATAACGCTCAGCGCTTTGGGGTTCTATTCGCTAATCGCAGTAATCTTGTTCTGATTGACTTAGTCAAACAAGTGACGCCTCTATACAAAAACAAGCCGCCAATAACCACGAAGCAGAGCTGCAAAAGAGAACATAAAGCACAGAAACAAAAAAAAAAAAAAATACAAAATTCGTTTCGTGAAAATCAGCTGTGCCTACCTATTTTCGTTATTAATGTCTTCACATTTGACTGCATCAATAAGATTTCTAACTCGGTGTTTTACTAAATGTTTGTGATTCGTCTTCAAACAGATAAGCTGCGCGAACTAACCGTCATACAAAAATACAAGTTATAACCGGCGACAGTCTTTTGGAAAATGTTGTGGCTGCAGACATGTTTAAGATTGGCTACTCTTTTGAGTAAACTGCAACATGAAATAAAAGCTGTCTTTAAATAAGTGCACACATTGTGATGGAAGGTAATGGATTCTCGTGATAATTTTTTATGGCAATGTAATATATATATATATATATATATATATATATAAGGTCACACATGCAAAGAAAAAATGGATTATACAATATTCCAAAGCACATTACCAGTTTGAATGTGACGAGTTGCGTGATCATCAACATCTATTTTTGAATATGTTGCAAAATGCAGTCACGGGTAATTTTTTGTACAGAATTATGATACATTTAAGGCTTAATGTTTATTATACAAAAACTCTTGCATTGATAGTCAATGATTTTTGGTGAAAATAATTTAAAACCAACTTGTTTCAGTGACTTACGTGCACATCTGCACCTCTGCTTCACTGTTATTGGCAACGTGTCTCTGTACAGTAACGTCACGCATTTGTTTATGCCAATGAAAGCACGGTTATTGAGACACCACGCGTTTGTAATTTGGGGATGGAACCCCAAGACATTGAGAGTTAAAGGACGTTAATCCCTTAAAAATGTCTTATTTTATATCTGTGCGAAACACTGTTCAACTTTTAAACATCAGATAACATGTCATTTTCCCTAATATAAAAAATTAGGCCCAATAGTTTTTGTATAGTCTGCCGGACGATACCGTTGGTCGGCGGGTTTTCTCGGGAATTTTCCATTTCCCCCGCCCTTTCATTCCGTTGTTGCTCCATACTCACCTCTTGTCACCCCTCAACAGCGCTGAAAACCTCGATGTTGAGCGCTGACCAAAATATCTCACTCACGTATCAAAGTCACAAAATAGACGTTGCGTTGTAGAGGAAATTAAAACAACAAAACCAATAACGTTATTAACTAACATGAACGAGAACATTCATGTTGATACTAAATTTTACTTCAAGACACGTTTGGAATTACACAGAGATACAATTTTTATTTTAAAAAAATTATGAAAATTAGTAAATTTTTGCCTAACTTTTAATTCTGATTGTGACTGAATTTTCAAAACCTAACATTTGTCACACACGTCTTTAAGTGCACTGATACAATGACTTACAGTTCTTGTAATTTTTACTTCTTAAGATACATTTTTAATTTTCTCTTCGCCGTAACGGTCATTTTGTAATTTTGATGAGTGATTATTAGGGACCCATGTTTTTCGCGAAAAGAATTTTGCCCAGTTTGTTTCAGTGCACATCTGCAATTCTGCTGTAAATATCCGTGTCTCATTTGCCTGAGCCAAATACAATAACGTTCCTACAACACCACAAGTCTGTGATTTGCCGACAAAATCCGAAGGCTCGTGACAGTTAAAATAAACAATTACTGACCACGAAGTAGAACTGCAGATGTGCACATAAGGTACCGCAACAAAGTGGGGAAAAATTCTTTTCGCGAAAAACAGGTGTTCCTAATGACTATACAAAAACTAGGAGCCTATTTGGGGGAGGGGGTGGCGGCATGTCATCTGGTGTGTAAACGTTGAACAGTATTTGGCACAAATATAATAAAGTTAATTTTCTTTCGACTCAAGCAGCCTTAATTAAAAACATGAATCAGAGCTGCAGATGTGAATGTTAATTGGTGCAAAATTCTTTTCACCAAAAATCAGTACTGTATCTCTACGAATTGGCATCACCTACTATTTACCAGAATATCTGCTCTCATTTCAAGGACTTACTTTACTGAAACGCACACATTTGATTATTTTCTAAATAAATCTAGGAGCGCTATCATGGGTGTATGGTAAACCAATTTGTCGTGCCTACTTCCCTTAAGAGCAATCCTATTTTAATCTTTTTTTAACCTCTGGAGGAAATAAAAAGGAAAGTGACTATTCACACAGGCTGGTATGGGCACAAAGAATAGCACCACCTTTGTGCGTGGAGCACTCAGTACGCTGTGTTGTGAAGTTATTTTTTTTTCTTTTGGTCTTAAGAAACGACGCTATAGTTACATTTGTGGTATGGCGAAAATACTGTATTGTAATTAATGTTAGTGGTTTTCCAGATAGTCTATTTCGTTTTTAGCCATTTCGGGGATCCTAAGAGCATGCTTATAGCAGGCAGAAATATATAGAGAAGCAAAGTTAGTGTTTCTCTAAAGATAATCACATTTGTAACATGTTTTATCGATTTAGCGCAGAAAAAAATACGAGTTAATGCGCCAAGCGGTGTGACATACTTCTTAACGACAACTTAAGGGTGTTCAAGTGCGATAAAATCATAATTTTATAACTTTATGAAATATTGTTACTTTTGTAAACGATACTGTAAGTACAGTTTCCTATAACAAATAATTTTAGCTGTCGCAGTTTTCTCATAACAGTGTGACAAAGACAAAATTCGCTTGCTCTGTTACTATACAAATAGTGAAAACCAACTAACCTACTTGAATAAAATAATAAACTGTGATATTGCATCTTAAGAACTATGTAATAAAGCACTAAACAGAACATAACGTAATGTATTGATTATTTCTAAATCGCAAAAATACAGAAAAAAGTTGAAATTTCAGCAATTTTTTTAAAATACAAAAACAGTTCATAGGATTTTTTAAAAATGTTTTATTACGTAGCCCGTGGCATGTTATTTCACGGTGAATTATTTCAATTACGCAAGTCAATTGGTTTTCATTATGCGCATGACAGCAGAACATGGTAATTTTGACTTTGACGCACTGGTATGAAAAAACTATGCGAGTTAAAATTGTTTCGTAAGAGGAATCTGTACTCACAAGTATCGTCTACAAAACTAGCACTATTTAATATAAATTTAAAATTATGATTTCATCGCACTTGAACACCCTTAATGCGTGGCCAGGCGGCTCGACCTGAGGAAGACCAAACATCTCGCCGCAGTAGACAGAGATCTTCTCTCCTCCCCTCTGGACCAGCTGACGAGATCACGGCCCATCTACCGCGGCTGCTGGGAGGCTTGAAGGAGGGGCCCTGCATAGACAACGAGGTCTCTCTTCACTGGACCTTGTATGTCGGTGCCTGCTCCATAGCGCTTAGGCTCACTACACGGGATGTTCATAAACAACCACATAACAAGAAAACCACGTAAATACTGGGCTCAATTGGAGTTGATAACATTTTATGTGCACAATGTGACAACATAGTACTATAGTAAGTCCCTACTTGCGCTCCATAGATGTCTTAATTATCTTACTACTACTGTGTTTGACCATCGTATTATGGGGGCAGGTAGTGGCGGACCCAGTATTGCGAGAAGGATAAGGGGGGGGGGGGCTATGCCTTTAAAAGTGTGTATACATACACCCCAAGCCTAAAGTGGGGGTCCGGGGGCCTCCTCCAGGAAAATTTTAATTTTTGAGATGCAAAATGGTGCTCTTTAAGGAGTTTACACACAAAAATTATAGTTAGATAAGTAAGAAAATTTGAAAATAAAATGTTTTATAGGTATATAGTGTTATGAAAATTAAATTAGAAAAAATTAAAAAAGAAAATAAATCTGACCTTTAAAAAAGGGGGTGCCCCCCCCCCCAAATCCGCCCTTGGGTGCAGGTTAAAATGGAGGGCAGACCAAACATGATTCTACATTTACTTAATGTAACATACGTAAAATAATAGCTGGACGTGGAGCGCAAGAGGGGACTATCTCCGTGCAGTGTTGCCACATTGTGCACATAATATTTCGTCGTATAACATCTGCCAATTACATGTTCGGATCCATAGCCCAGGATTGGCGTGGTGTACTTGACATGCGGTTGTTTCTAGACATCTTGTATAACTCGCTCGGCCACATAACAGCTAGCCACCAATTGCGGAGCGTGTTCGTGCTCCAAGGCAATGTCTGTTAGAACCTGACTATACTATTTGAACGTATTTAGCGCGCTCGAAGCCTAGGAAGTGCGGAAGCGATAAGGCCGATACAGCACGAGCTTCACATCTCTCCCTAGCTCCTAGGCCACAGACTACTTACTAGGCGCAAGTCACCGAACTAGTGAGCAATCTTCTCGGCGACAACTTGCCCGTATGAACTTTCAGTTGTGAACCTGTCATTTTACAACATAATATTACACATTAATGGGTATTGCACACGTCCATGATCTTCCATTTATTTCAAACAATTGCAAATAACTCAAGTATTAATGCATTGAAAAAAAAAAAAAAAATAGACTGTGTACAGTCATACGATACACAATTTTGGGACAGCGTTTTTCAAAATAATGTACTGTACCTTAGCAAAAAAATTATTTTGCTTCATTTTGGCTGGTTTTGACAACAAAATACGTAATATTTCAGGGGCAAAAATTAAAAAATTCGCCTGGTGTATTGCAACAGAAAAATTCAGCTACAAACGATGATATATAAGTGTTAACACTGTAAGATGAATTTTTGATATATGTGTTAATTAGCGTTACAAAAAAAAAATTCGAAACCACTGAAAAACTAAAGAGCTTAGCCTTAAGATATTTTACGCCAAGGTTTGTAACACTCCACGCGACGCCACTGATAGCTAGATAAAGGGAAAAATTCGCAGATTCACTTACCTGTAGGCTAGTCTCCAAGAACATATGTGCACTCAAGCAAACATCTGCCGTTCATTAGCTGCTCGCTGACACTGTGAGATTGGCCTGCGTTGAGTTACATTTGTATTATTGGCTCAGCGACTTACACGAGGTGTCAAATAAGTCAAGGACCATTTGTGAAAGTGACGTGAACGTACATTTGGCGGAATTCCTGCATATTGGGTTGATAGTCATTACCAGATACCTGTAAACGTGGCAAATTAGTATTGAGCCACAATTGACATTTAAGAAAAAATACACGTACTCGTATGTGTTCTATTTACTATGCGCGTGTTCAGAACTTACTGTGTTGATTAGTGGCACAACAGAAAAGCATTGGCCAATAGAAATACATTAAATTTTACATAAAAACCAACGAAAAACTAAAAAGATTCGAAAAAAAAAAATAGTTGTAAAAAATTGCTAATTTTCACTAATTAAGAAAAAAAGTAGAAACATATTCATGGTTGACAATAAAGATTTCATTAAAATGGCCCTATGCCAAGATTTTTTTTCGGAGTGAATTATAGAACGTATTTCCTTGAATTAAAAAAAGTTTTTCTAAGGGTGTATTCCAAAAACAGTATAATTTTTATTTTGACATGCCATCATACAAACATATAAGAAGTGTTAAGGTAGAAAAAATATCAGAAGTATTTTCTACGAGTTGATCAGTTTTCGGCAGAATTTTAAAATAATGCTATGATATTTGAAAACAAGTTTTAAAGCCTGTGACAAAGATAGGCGACGCAATGTTTGGGAAGCCCTGGTCTAGACGGAAGTTCAACAAAGAGGGGAGTTTCACAGACAGGCAGTGTAGCCAGACAGAAGCAATGCCTGTTCCCAGGGTCTTGCGTGCCGACCGAAAACCAACAGAGACCACGGTAGAACGACAATGTTGACATCCTGACAAATAAACGTAGTATATCGCGACTTTAGGCGTTTGCTTTTGAAAGCGATGTAATAAATACGCCGTATTTCATGAGGCGATGTCTTCAGTCAACCGAACAAACGACGTACAGGTGCCGCACGGTTAACTTCAAACTTTTTGAAACGCAACTGTTGCTGAAACGGCATCGGAAATACATTCTAAAAATAGATTGTAAATTTGCCACACGTGCGTATACTAGCGCTAAGAAAGTAGGTATGGTAGAATTGTTTCCCAGACATTCATGGTAGCATTCCTAAACTTTTTATAAATCAGTCAAATATAAAAGTTACCAGAATTTTATTGTAACAAGTGTAAAAGTTTGCATATTTACAAGGCGGGGGTATGTTAACTGTCCCATACAGCGTTTATGTTAATAACTTGCTAAACATTTTTGGAAGATTTTTTTTTTTCATGAAATGCATTTCATTTAGGACTGTTTAGTTATTTAAAATAAAAACCACAAAAGGTGATGCATTTATTTTAAATTATAGCAAGGGACTAATGACACAATTTTTTGCGCCTTGTCAAAATGTGCATTTATAAAAGGCGTTGCATTAATAGAGCAGTTTAAAAAAAATGGATCAGTAATCAGTTATCGGGAGGAACCGGGTTCGACTCCCAGGCCGAAGGAGGAGGTTTATCGCTACTATAGGCCATGGCAGGTTCCTACCCCACATCTTCTAAGTATTTGGTTTTGGCTCAGTCTATAATTACATGTCTGTGGACGAGACGTGTCCTTGTCTGATGCATTTATATTCGCTGGAGGAAATAAAATGGGAAGCGATATGGGTGTTATTAATACAGGTGACAATAATAGTATCGCAATTATGTGCGAAGTACTAGATTGGCACGCTGTGTTTTCGAACAATTTTTTTAAACGGTGCTTTAAGCGGCAATCTTGTCATTTTATTTGTGACAGTACGACGTGTAATTCAAACGAAAGCTTGTATCTTTCTTTCCGTTTTACAAATCAGGTTATTTTTCCACCGCAGTCTGAAAAAGACAGTTTTTAAAGCCATTTGAGGGGCGTCAAATTGGTGTGCCGTATTTTTTGAAACATTGAAGCATAATTTGAAGTGTTCGTGTGTGTTCTTTTGAACGTATTGTAGACATGTTCAGCAGTTTTGCGTATACATAACTATATGTTGCCTGCGACTTCTTTCGCGTGGTTCTAAATTCAGTGCCTCTTTGAGTTGTGCAAAAGTTCAGTCTCAGTAGTCCAAATTATCTCAAGTAATTCGTAAAAATTCCGTAAGCGGGGGTGACTTTGGGACACTTTCGTACTATTTTTTATTTTCCGCAGTAGTCAACCGTGAGTACGTATTAATTAAATGTCACGTGGCTAATTATTATTAAGATTTTATCGAAAGTAATTTACTTTATTAAAGGCTACCATATATGCAAATAATATTTTTTTGTAATTTCTCAAAATCATCCCACGAGGGCGAAGGAACCTCCGCTTACGGTATATACTAATATTATCAAAATCTAAATTATTGCTTTAAAAAAAACGTTTTGATAGAAAATATTCGGCACTTCTTATTTCATATAATAAACATGTTAATATTGATAACGTAACTCACGGCATTTTTTTTTTTTTTTTTAGTTAAAAACACAATCTCTGAAACAAACAATTTTTGAAAATTCTAAACGGTGCAAAATAAAATGATGGTAAGGGTCGTTAATGTACGTTTTAGAAACATTTTGAAAAACAAAGTTTTTTTTAGTACCTTATTCTGCCCCTGCCTCGTTTTGCCCCCCCCCCCCCATCTTTTTTTCCTTTATATACAGTATTTTTGTCAGAAACCGACGCAGGATTATGCACAACAACTCAGAAAATTTTCACCACAATCTGATGAAAGATATAGATATAGGAGCGCATACGTTTTAAGTGTGTGTGTATGTCTTTATATATGTGTGTATATATGCTAGACGTGGCTTGCTACGACACCATTCATTCGCCAAGCGACGGCTCCTGTTAAAACTTACCTATTTGTCTACATACAATGGGTGGAACAATCCTAACATTCTGAAAGAAGAAATTAAGCAGGGTTTTGAATAGTGTTAAACTTTACCTACCAATTTTACTAACGCTGCATATACCACCGTTATAGGACTTCCACAGTGTCCTTTGACATAATGGGTTCGAACCTGCGAGTGAGGATAAATGAAAATTGCACTTTTAGATTTCTGACTTGGCGGGGTAGATGTTCAAAAACATCCTCCCGCAATTAACGGAAGAGGACTACGGTAGACTGTACATTAAAATGTTCCGTTTCAGTGTACGTCCATACATTACATGTTCTCAACTATAACATTTGATCAGTCAAACGCGCCTCACTCGCAGATCAAAGCGACAATAACGTTGGCAACTTTTCTTGTGATAAGTTGGTCAGCCCAATTATTTGCCATAAACTTAGCCTATGTTTTAACTATCAAGACTACCAAGTTTCGCTCTCAGATGTACCAGACCGGCACGTTTTCGGCATCGCTCGTCCTTCTGTGCCTGATCCCGAAGGTTTAGGTTCGATTCCCGGCGGGGTCGGTCCCCAAATTTACGCACGTGGAAATTGTGCCGGATGACACTGCTGGTCGGCGGGTTTTCTCGGGGGGTTCTCGTTTCCCCCGCCCCTTCATTTCGACACTGCTCCGCACTCACATCATGTCACCCCTGGCCAGCGCTAAAGACCTGGATGTTAAGTGCTGACCAAAATATTATCTTCACTTCACTAACAAGTCTCACCAGCAGATGTTCCAGACCGGCAATAATATTAGCAACATTTGCTGTTGTTAGGATGGCAATGTAATTTCTGCGTAGTACGTGGTGTGTGAAAACAGGCGGCATGACGGGTCGGAGAGGCGCGTTGGTACGCCAGGCGGCCCGCGTCGACCGTTACAACAGCGTTACCTCTCTAGTCTATGTGAGTATGGGGGGGGGGGGAAGGGAGGCTGCGGGGCGGCAGCTGGTTCTAACTGTACCCCGACACACCTTCCAGCTCCAGCGGCATCTTTCTCCAGGCTCCAGCACAGCCGCGGCCTCCCCTATCAACAGTCGCTCCTCTCTCTTCATATACAAACATCCGTGTACATACAAGGGCCGCAGTGGCTAGAACGCTCGCCTCCCACAAAGGCGATCCGGGTTCGATTCCCGGCGGGGTCGGTCCCCGGATTTTCGCATGTGGGAATAGTGCCGGACGATGCCACTGGTCGGCGGGTTTTCTCGAGGATCTCCCGTTTCCCCCGCCACTTCATTCAGGCGCTGTCCCATACCCACCCCATGTCACCATTCGCCTAATATGTTGAATTCCTAACAAAAATATTTTAATTTCACAGACACGTACACACACAGCTCCGTCCCACATCACTTCAGTCAATTTCGAAACTTCCGGTGAAGGCTGCTTCACCTCTTTGTTGAGATTTTTCATTTTTCAAAGATAAATGAACAATGTGACACATCACCGGCAAAAACATTTCATTTTACGATTTAGATCGTATTATTAGACAAGATTGGCACTCGGGGTGATTATCGTCCTCATTGCATGATAACAAAGAATTATTATGTTAAAATTTAAATTATTTCATACTTACGCACTAATAATTTGGTCTACGATGTGCGCAATAAAATGTAAGACATTGTCCTGTTGTAATATTTACAAATAATTCTTGCAAAATGTTAAACCAGGAAGAGATTAATAAGAATGTCCTGTGATTAGTGACAGGGGCTCTTAAAGAGGTGGTTCACCTCAGTTTTTTACGCCTTTAATTATATTTATATTTGTCTCATCTATTTTTCCCTTATTTTAGACATGAATTGTGACTAAATCTTCCTCTTAGGAAATTTTTATATCTCTTATAGTTGTTGCGTAATGAGTCGTAAACGTCAAAATTTGCACTTTACGGTTTTATGAACGCCAATAAAACCGACTGACATACCAAACCGAAAAAATTCACAGTGTATAGCAATGTTTTAGGCTGTCATTTGACACATATAAAACAAAAACAAAATATAATTTTGTATTTTAAAAAATTTGTTGAAATTCTCATTTAAAATTCAAAAAAATTATTATAAATAAAATATTTAGGTATTTAATAAAAAATGCTGAATTTTGAAATGAAAATTTAGAAATTTCAAAAAAATTTTAAAAATATTTTGTTTTCTTTTTATATGTGTCAAATCACAGCCAACAGCATTGTTATACACTGTGATTTTGTTCGATTTGGTATGTCAGTTGGTTTTAGTGGCGTACATAAAACCGTAAAGTGCCAATTTTGACGTTTACGACTCATTACGCAAAAACTATTAGGGATACAAAAATTTCCTAAGAGGAAGATATAATCCCAATTTATGTCTTAAACAAGAAAAAAAATCTGGTACAAATATAAACATAAAAACAGATGTTGAAAACTGAGGTGAACCACACCCTTAACGCCCCATCGGTTGTGTGCCTCACATACACCAACGCAGCCTACCTAGATAGGAACCTTATTGGGGATCGTTTCTTAACAATGACGCTCCGTCCTTGTGCGAAATAGGTTTTCTGTTCAAACATTAGCGCAGCGGGCAGTTGTGGAATAGTTCAGTGGAAAAGCGTATTTACAAACGCATTACACCGAATTTGAAGCGAGTGGCATGGTACGACACTTCACACGCATAGCGCCTCATACTAGCCTAGGCGCATGTCCGTTTCAACTAATCAATATTCCCACCTCTACGAGATATTAAGGCGCCCGCCTGGTGGCCGTGTGTTTGTGTGAGTGAGGCACGGCGCCAAGGGCGATGTTGACTGGCTCATCTGGTGGTATCGCCTCTACCACAAGCCACTGAAAAGGCGTGCAGTGGTATCGTAGATAACTCGCCTGACTGACACTTTCAGTGGTCATTTGCTAGGTAGTTTTCTTATAACGCGTACAAATACTGAATACTCTTTTTAAACGGAATGCTTTAAAAAAATTCAAGAGTAATATTAGTCGTATGGTGAAGAATTCTATGAAGGCGTTTGTAAAATATTTCACTCTGTTCTTTTGCATAGAGAGAGAGAGAGAGAGAGAGAGAGAGAGAGAGCTTGATTTTGACTTATTTTTATAGTAAAATTGGTAAAAAAAAATTGGCTGCAAAATCTGGAAAACTGTAAAGGTTTACTGCTCCCAAAAATTACAAAACAGGTTAGGAATTCTTCGATATGAAAATTATTTTGCTTTGCAAATATATATATATATATATATGTATATATATATAAAACCTATGCAAAAATATCGGCCGTGGCCTTATACGTCAGTAAAGGACATAAAATGGATATCGATGCGTGGAGTGCTATTCCTGAGAAAACTAGACTTCCCCACGTCAAGCGGTTTTAGAATAATCTTGTGTCGGTGGAAGGTTTACGTGCACATCCGCAGTTCTGCTTCATAGTCAATGTCTAGGGGTTCCACCCGCAATTCACAGACCTAATTGTGATTGGTACAGGCAAATGAGAGACGTGTACGAACAAAGACACCCAGCTAACAACCATGAAGCACAGCTGCCGATGTCCACGTAAGGCATTGAGACAAAATTATGAAAAATTCTTCCGGCGACAAACTCGTGATGTAGAGTACTATAGGGCAATCATGATAACCTGACCCTTCTTTAAAAACTATTGTCAGCTAATTTGTTTATTTCGGCCGTATGCAAATTTAAACATTATTTTGCACTTTATCTTTCAAACAAAACGTTTGTATTTGCGTGCTACAAAAATATTCCGTCGCGGGGATGAATTTGAGATCCTATTACAAAAAATATATTTTTGTACACATGTTAGCCCCGAATAAAGAAATTTTCTTGTAATAAATTCCGATTAATAAGTATCCGCATGGTAATTAATACGTATTTACTCACGATTGACAACATGGAAAATAAAAATAGAATAAAAACGTCCAAAGTCAACCCACGAGTCCAACGATATCTCCGCTTATGGTACGAATTGTCTGAAAGCAATCCTAAAGTAGGATGTACAAGTGCTCACTTTACAATGCATGGACTATAATTAAATTGACGTATTGCTAGTGTTACTTCACTGCTACACGTTAAGTTCTGCCGTTATCCTAAGAGTTCTGAGTTCAGTGCCAAACTTTCTCGCAACTCTTACGGTGCGACGACTTCTGATGACATTTCGAATTCGGAAAACCCTTGAGGCATTTGATTTGTCAACACCCACACTTGTAAAGGTGAAATTCCTAAACGGTAGGTCCTAATTGTTTATGCAAAGCCAAATAATTTTCATATAGAAGAATCCGTAACTTGTTTTGTCACAAATATGCATTATTTTGAACGTTATTTTTGGGAGCAGCAAACCTTTACAGTTAACTCGTGACTCTACACATGATTAGGCTCTTAATAAGCCTCTTTTTTTTTTTCATTATTAGCTCAGCGCCCTCCACGATGTGTGAGGTAGATCAAGGGCCAATTACGAAAGAGACGCTAACTTAGAGTCGTTGGAATTACATAGCTTGCTTGTACCATAGCCGTCTTCTCGTGGTAAATATAAGTAGTGTAAATCTTACCGTGGTGCTTGATTGAAATACTATAATTTATTATTAATATTAATAGGGTTGTGAGTTAAAATTCGGCGAATGCAGTGCAGAGAACTGGAGAGGAAACATCGTACTTGTAGGGAACAAGGATACATAGAACACATAGAAATACCTTTGAAAATTGCAGTATTTAAT
>PNEQ01037584.1:0-22735 GCA_003012365.1 Medauroidea extradentata
TGAACTGTATGCTGGAGTGGATGCTGTTGAGGTGGTCCAAGAATTGCTGTAGTCTCTCCTCTCCATGACTCCAGATTACAAATGTGTCATCCACATATCTAAACCAGTGAGTAGGTTGGTAAGGGCTGGAGTTTATTGCTCTCTCTTCGAATTTGGCCATGAAGACATTGGCCAGTAACGGCGAAAGAGGCGAGCCCATAGCAGTGCCTTCTTTTTCAGCCAATTTGTATCTTTCCTCGTGTAAGAACTAACGACAGGAAATGTCTAGCCTCTCTGGACACGTCACTTGATGTTTGCGCGTTTAAGATAAATCGTACAGTCTGTATAAATCCATATAGTATGTTAAAAATGATTTATTAATTATGTTAAAGACAATAATGTTGATTTTGGTTGCTTTTATTTCGATATTGTTGTATTTAAATAAGAAAATACACAGAAATATTCTGCGTAATTTTGCTGCCAACCATACAACCAGTGAAGCAACTAGAGTTTATGTTTAATTGTATGCAACAACGGCTAGTGACATTTTTCAAAGGTTAAATTTTTAGTGTTCACTTTATCCCGAATGACCTATACCTAGATAAGAACATTAATGTGGCCGGTATTTTGCGCGTTTGAACTCTAGAAGTGTGGAAGCAGTAAGGGCGACACAGCACGCGCATCACGTATCTACCTGGCATCTAGACACAAGTCACTGGACTGTCGTGTAGTCTTCTCGCCGACAACAAGTTTCTACGAGACATACATTGGTGATCCTATCACTTTACGATGTAATGTAGAGGATGAAAGTGTACAGTACAAGCAAATATACGTTTTAAAAGATTCTTCTCCAACGTTTTCACATCTAAAAAGGAATACAAAAACACCCTCTTCACCGTTTTCGATGACCTGAAATTGGTATAGGCTAGTCCACGGCCGTAGAAGACCAGGTCTGGACACTCGCCTGGAAATTTGACCCCCTTGTTGTTTGGCTGCAGTTCACCAAGTTACCAAGCGTGTTATGCGTCTTTGGCGCTGTAATCAGGGCGGTCGGGCTTAAACTCCGCCCACTTCCCTCCCACTTTTTTCCAGTGTTTACGTTATACCGATAAACAATTTATCAACACGTATTTTTGATCAATTTATGAAATACTTCCTTCGCTCGCAATCCCAAAGCATGGCTCCAGCAATCTTTATTTACTTTATAATGTAAACACTTGAAAAAAGTGGGCGGAGTTTGAGCCCGACCACCCTCATTGCAGCGCCAAAGACACACCACACTCTCGGCAACTTGGTGAACTATAGCCATACAAGGGGGTCAAGTAAAATACGTTGGTAGATAGGCGAGTGTCCAGACCTGTTCTTCTACGACCATGGGCTAGTCCTAAGCAAACATAACTTACACACGCTATGAAATTTTCGAATAATCTTGTAATGACCGAAGCTCTGTACTTGGAGCGGTAAGAGAGGGGGGAGGGAAGGGCATACGGCTACCTTAAACAGTGATCTACACGTGCTAGTTATTTTCATGTACCTAGGCCTACATTAGAAAACCAACCTATCTATGCGTGGTTTCGTTAAATGCTTCAGTTCCTTTATATAAATAAAATGGCTGGCAATGAACGCCATATTCTCCTCAGATGAGACAGCACGACAACTTTTCATTGTTGCTTGTATGTTAACTATTAGTTAAAAGTTTTCTAAGGCGTGTCTATGAACTCTGATACAATAGCAGTTTGGAGTATAGATTTCCCTACAGTAAATTCGCGAATTATTTCCGGTTCCTAGACAGGAAAAAAAAAACAGTTTTGTGATGGGTACAAAATGATTCAATATGGACCTTGCCACTATTTTTTTTGTTTGCAGTGTTTGCAACATCTTCTGTGGTCACTACAAACCTTTGTTGGTGCGACAAAAATTAATGTTCATGGTCACCACGAATAAAAATTGGTAAGGTTAACATGACAAAATATTTTGCGGTGTCCACAAAGGTTCACGAATGAAGGTATTGTTCTTTATAGTCTACAAGGTACCTGGATTTCTGTCTTATCTTGACAGGAAGAAACATACCTTAAGGCGTGGGTCACAGAATATATGAGAACGCAGAAGCGAAGCTACCATACGATAGGCGGAATCGACCCCAATACTACAGAACCGTAGTTTCCCTGCGTAACCGTGGAAGAAGATTGTAGGATAACAACCCACTATGTACTGCTCATTGCATACATGTTATAGCGTTTAAACACGGGGAGTATATAAAAAATTAGAAATGACAACATAGTTCTACTTATTGTGAAGTTAATGATATATACACAACAGGCTATTCGATAAACAGTGTAAGACTTACCGGGCGGCGGCAAACTTACCAAGAGATAGTCCCAACCGCAAATATCAGAGAATGTGAGAATCAGACACGTTTATAGACGCATCTTACCACGCACTACAAGTGCGTTACAATGTGCTCGTAAATACGTTTTATTTACGCGGGAAATTTTTCCATATGTGTCCATTGGACGGCTGTACGAAAATAAAACCACCTCGGACAATGACGAAAGATCATTGTTAAGACACTAGCATCACTAAATACATAGTTTCGAAGCCCTGCACCATAACTAAGTGGATAGATTAAATTAAAAATAATAAAGAACCCGATTCACAGGATACTAAATTTCGAATAGAACAGACCCGTACAAGTTGCTCACATCCTTTCAACAACTAGAAAGAGCTGATGATCTTCAAACGACTGGGTATATTTTCTTGAATCATAGTTAAGAACACTCTCGATCAAGTTACATTTCAAACAGAAATAAAAAAACTAAATAAAAAATTGGTTTATCCGTTTAGGATATACGATGCCATAGACATACACACAGATACACACACGTTAAACTTATAACTCCCCCCTTTTTTCATCGGGAGTTAAAAACTGCCTTTTCAGACTTACGTGCTTTTAAATTTATCAACCGGATGTATACAAAACTCAGAATCGCGCACTGAGCTTCCCTACAGACATCCCACCAATAAAATCACATGGTCACCGCTTAGTCTTTCATAGGAAAAATGGATCGGCGGGACTTTTGCTCGCTAGTTCAGTACTTGGCTCGTTGAGTTGAAGTGGCATTTGATGCTCGCTACAATATTGCCCTTATAGCTCCTTCGCTTCTGAGCCTCTATCACCTACGTGCGGCGTTTTAAATGTAGAAAGTATTTCTGTCGTGAATGTTGACTTTTCCCAACCTAGTATAATTTAACATGTAAATTCTTATTCTTGCCCTCGATATGGCTCTCAGGTAGACATCACTCTTAAGGTTCTTATCTAAGTAGGTTGCGTTGGTATATGTGAGGCACAAAACCGATGAAACGTTAAGAGTGACGGCTGTCGGCGTATGTAATGCTATATCGCCTCTACTAGCAAACCCAGCAACTGGCTTACTATTATTCAATTTCCTATGTGACTTTAAGTGGTGACTGTATTATTTTATTTGCGATACTTATGGTTCAAATCCCAACGCCTATTTTTATTATTGTGTTTTTCGAATCCGGTTGGAATTTTCCTAGATACGGCAGTTTAAAAAAGTTGTTTTTAGCCACTATGAGAGTCTTGAAAATAGTTTTTTTTTTTTTTTTTTTAAATAAGTGATCCTAATTTTTAAACCGATAGAAACATTGTTTGAAATGTGTTTTCTTTTCATAGATGTACAAACGTAATGCGCGTTGAGATGTTTCTTCCAAATATGATTACTTATAACTCGCTGCAAAGCGTTTCAAGCGCAGGGGGATAGGAACCTTAACTGCTGTGTAGGAAAACCGTGCCGTTACACAAGAAAATGGCGTCCACAAACAGCTGCCATACAGTTGCTGCGTGCCTAGCGCGTGTTAAATGTACAGTCTTTAGAACCAGCACATTTCGCTCCTCAACGAGATTCATTGCAGTGGTTTGCAAAGCAGTTCTTCATTTTAAGATCCATTGTATTGTTTACTTGATGAATAGGGACCCTTGATATTCGCGAAGAGATTTATGCGTTAACTTCATTCAATGCCTTACACGCAGGCCTGCAGTTCTTCTTCGTTATTACTGGCAGGGTGTCTATTTAAAAATACATTTATTGTTTGCCTGTACTAATCAGAATAGGTTGTATCATATGTCTGTGACTTACAGCAACACGCAAGACTCGTAAGAGATGAAAACAACAAATCTCTGAACATGAAGCAGGATCACAGATGTTGGCATATGTCATTGAAATAAATTGATGCAGAAAACTATGTTGGGCCTGTATTGCGCTGATTCTTTCACTGAAAGAAACTATTGTAGTTCCTTGCCAAATTATTTTGTAGAAAACACAAAATAATCTTTGGTGGCCAGTGTATTTCAGTGATGACAAACAAGTGGTTTTGTGGTGACTACAAAAATATTTGGAAGAGTCAATACCAACAAAATATTTTGTGGTTATCACATCTTATTTTTTTCTGCGTTGTTATTGGCTCAGCGCCCTTTATGCCTATTCTAATAAACTAAATGTTGATCTTAATACAAACAATTCGCATCAAACCAATTCCTAATAAATAAGAGTGCCAAATAACGCAATAGTCAACTGAAAACGTGACTTAAATTCACAGTTGTCTGAGTTCTAGATTGTGCTCGAAATGAACGAGAGTGCGGGCGGAAACGGGATATCTCCGAGGAAACTCGCTAACCAGCGGCCATCGTTCGACATATCCACATGTGAAAATTCAGGGACCGACCTCGCCCGGAATAGATCCGGATCGCCTTGGTGGGAGGCGAGTGCTCTAGCCACTATGTCAACTGCGGCCCCTACAGCATAGATTATCTGCAGGAAACATCTGGTCGGGAAGTGGGTTATACTTGAATTAATTACAATTTACTAGTTATTGCAATGTCTTTGAAAAATTCTTGTAATGTGGGTAAGTGATGTGAAAAATTGTGTACCTACGCCATTCCAGTGCAAGGTCATCTCAGAAAGACAAGACAGAAACGAAATTCATCTTGAAATGTTATATATTTTGTTTTTTATATATGAGATGACTACATACAGCCAATTCGGCTTGTCCCCCCTCCCCTTTTTTTCTATTTGTTTCTCTTGTTTCTCTCTTCACTCTAAATCTGAATTAGTGAATATCCACTGATTCACGCTGATGGATGGAGCAGTTTCAACAATTTGAATCAGTGAAAATAGTCACTGTTTAATTAGTGAATATTCACAGATTTCTTTTAAGAACATTATGTACGGAGACAATAGGACGACTGTGCGCTCCAGGCACGCGGTAAAGCACGCAGTGGGGCGTGGCTTAGCTGTGTGCGTGCGCCAGGTGGAGGGAGAAGGCCATCCTTGTCACTTTTACCCTCCCTCCTTCAGTTGTGCGAGGATGCTTGTGGGATCAACATCTCATGTTACCAGGCCTTAGCTGACGTGCACTCACTGTGACGTCACTGTCAGATAGCAAATAAATACCAAGAGCATGGGAGAGTGCTGTTTCAATCAATTGAGTCATGGTTTCAATATGCTGTCACAAATCTAAGTAATTCACCCTGCGATTAGTTTCTCTGTTCAACCCCAACAGAATTAGCGTGTGTTTAAATAATTTTAAAGCGAGCTTTTACTAGTTTCGACATAATAGTATTATAATCATTGACCAGGAAAATTTTGCTCTTTTAAAAATAAAATAGTGAGAATAACCACTGTTATTCAACGGGTTGGTGCAAAATAATATATGAAAACGAATGCTTGAAGTTTATTTAATTGTATTCTGCTTTAAATACAAATTATAAGAAAAATTAAAAAAAATTTTGTACAGTAACAGAAGTCGCCTTTGCAAATTTTAAAATTTACATGTGACGTAATATTATCATAAAATAAGAAATAAACTTCTTACGTTATAATTTAATGAATAACAAATTGGTAAACTCCAGAGACACTTTTATTTAGTTGTGCCGTTTATAAAACAAAACCTTTCCCGCAGATGTTAAGATGCTCGTTCCCCATTGTACAATTAAAAGATTATACAAATACATGCACATTTAATTGATCTGTTCTGCGGCAATTGCGTTAACTTTCTTGTAGACACGTTGTAAATAATTCATGGGGTGGGAAAGAATGAAAGATTTTATAATACCAAACAATTACCATACAATTATAAAACAACCGTCAGGAGAAAGAATAAGATTTTCTTCGAATAATAAAATATCACTCCTGCATAGCATGCATGCGAAGAATTTAAATCGATAAATATTTCACACTACTAGCGTGAATTAGTGTGCATTATGATGTGCAAAGAAATTGAAGTTAGTCCGTTCGAAATCGTAGCCTCTATGTATTTTACTACTTAGGATAATACTAACCATCACCCAGTCAGCTGCATGCTCACTACTGTCTGTTAACACGGTCTTCTATCACAAAGTTCATAACAGTAAATGTTAAAATCTGTACATATTATACGGAAAATTAGAAAATCATTGTAATATTAAAAATACGCAACTTGAAAAATATTGTAACCTAAAATGTACACAACTTCAAAATAACTGTAAAATGAAATATATACGTAGGACCTAATAAATATTGCAAGACAAAATATAGATTTTAAGTCACAGTAACTTGCATGAAGTCGAGAAAACAGTGTACACCTGACTCGCGTATAGAAAACGTGACAACATTTCAAGAATGGTTTTATGTTCATGTAGTTGGTTTCTTTATTAAATATTTACACATAGAATGAATTTTATTATTTCTTTTGCAGTAATATCTTGAGTTTGTTAAAGCAATTTATTATAAACTAAGAGAAAGCATGCAAGGAGTTCATAGCAGCAGAGCTGGTTTTCATTTAGACATAACAACTCTCCCCAAACTGATGAGAATGTCATAGATCCAAGCGGATAACCGGTCGTCTTATTCTCATTGTCGTAAGGGGGGAACGTCTGAAGGAGGCACTGGCATCCTCTCAGATGATCTTACACAATATGCTTCTTCTTGTACACAGGAAGGTCTTACAACTTCATCTTGTTGTTGAGGGTTGTTCGGACCATCAGTCGTTGAAACAACTTCATTTGGTTCGTTGGTGTAGTTTGAACCATAATTTGTCGGTAAGTGTAATGGATGGTTTTTTAATAATCTTTGTTTGTTCGAATTGCTCCTCTGTATAAATGGGTGTGAACCCAGTGTCATTTCTGTCTTATCTATTTCACAAGATCGTAGCTGGTTGAAGTGACGTTTGATCACATAACCTTGGTCCTGTTCCACTAGATAATGTAGCCTTCCGAGCCGTTCAACAATGACTCCAAATTTCCAGTGTTGAGAACCCACGTAATTTCGTGATTGAACCCTCATTCCAAATGGATAATATTTAGTTTGTGTTGAAATTACTTTCGGAAAAATGGATGTCTGAGTCTGTGGTCTTATGAGATCCAGGTCTGTTCTAAATCTTCTTCCAAAATGGAGTTCAGCTGGTGTTTTACCATTATCTAGTGGAGTCGTTCGATATTTGAACAGAAACTCTATCAATTTATCTTCAATGGATCCTGGTCCAAATGTCATGCACTTCAGCTTTTGTTTCAGTGTTTGTATAGCTCTCTCTGCTGACCCATTTGTTGCAGGATGATTTCGTGCTGAAAAATTTTGAGTAATGCCATGTTGATTTCAGAAATTTTCGGAATTCATTACTCTTAAAGATGGCAGCATTGTCACTGACCATCTGTTCTGGTAGACCATTCCGAGAGAAAATTTCTTTCAGAGCTGTAATACTATTTGTAGAAATTGGATTTTGTTTTGATATTTTGACTTCAAGCCATCTTGATTTTGCATCAGTGACAACAAAGAAGTAATGTCCTAAAAATGGTCCTGCATGATCTATGTGAATTTTTTTCCAAGGTGCATCAGGTTCTTCCCAAGAACGTAAGGGTGTTTTCTTCGGATTTTTCTTCACATAACAACAGGCTTCGCAACATTTGACCAAATTTTCAATATCTTGATCAATGCCTTTCCAATAACAATAGGAATGTGATAGCATCTTCATTTTGACTATTTAAATGTGAGTATTATGAAGTGTATTAAGGATGTTGTTTTGTAGTGTTCGAGGGATCACAACGCTATTACCTCGTAGTATAATGCCTTGGTGTACAGAATATTCATGTACTAAAATATCCCCGTTTAAAAGTATGTTTTTTAGAATTGTTAATTCCTGATCATTATTTGTAGCATTTCGTATCGTTTCGGCTGTGACAGTTCCATTTCTCGTCAGTGTTGATACAAGTATTTCATTAACTTTGTAGTCTTCCGTGATAAACATAGAGTCGATTCGTCTGATTTGTAAGGGTTGCCGTGACAAATAGTCAACATTTTTATGTAGATTTGATGGACGATGTTCAATGTCGTAGTCAAAACCACTAAAAAAATGAGCATATCTGAGCAGCCTGTTAGCAGACATTATCGGCAAAGGTTTATTAGGAGCAAATATTCGTTGCAGGGGTTTATTATCAATTATTAAGGTGAATTTCCTTCCAAATACATACTGGTAGAACTTCTTAAAACTCCAGTAGACTGCAGTAGTTTCTCTATCTAATTGACTGTAATTCTTTTCAGTTGTTGTTAACGTTCGTGATATAAAAGCGATTGGTCGTTCTTCCCCGTCTACTGTGTGAGAAAGAACTGCAGCTAATCCATAAGGACTTACATCTGTGGCCAATACTAAGCGTTTTGAAGCATCGAAGGGTGTCAGAATTCGTTCACTGGTTATTTCATGTTTGATGGTTTGGAAGGAATCTTCGCATTCTGATGTCCACTTGAATTTACTATCTTTCTTCAAAAGCTGGTATAGTGGATGCATGAGATTTGTGGCATTTGGGATAAATTTCACATAGTAGTTTACCATTCCTAGGAAAGAACGGATTCCTTCGATATCAGTCGGACGGTCTGCATTGACAATAGCATAAATTTTATCAGGAGACTTCTGTAGACCCTTTTCTGATATGATGTGTCCTAGATAATTGATAGTTCTAGTGAAGAATTCGTATTTATGTTTGTTGATGTGGATATTATACTTCTGTAATTTTTGTAAACAATCTTCAAGTCTATTATGACATTCTTCGATGGTGTGTCCCTGTACAACGATGTCATCAATGTAGGCAATTACTCCATCGAGGTCGTGTAAAATTTGATCAGTAATTCGATGAAATTCGTTGGGAGCATTTTTCAGTCCAAAAAATAACCTCTTTACAGCATAAGTACCACGGTGAGTAGAAATAGCAGATATTTTAGCACTGTTGTTATCTACTGGTACATGTAGGTATGCTTTATAAATGTCTAATGTGCAAAATAATTTCCATTTTTCATCTTGTGGAAAATGTCTTCTATTTTCGGTATTGGATACCTGGTGTCATGTAATTGTGGATTTACTGTTACTTTGTAATCGGCACAAATTCGTACACATCCATCTGGTTTCGGAATTGGTACTAGAGGAGTTCCCCATTCTGATATGTCGATTCGTTCAATAATTCCTTGAGTTTCTAACAATTCTACTTCTTGGTTGACCTTGGGTAGTAATGCGTAAGGTACTGGTCGAGGTTTCATGAAAATGGGAATTGCCCCTTCTTTTACTTTAAGCGAACATTCGTATTTGGATATCTTGCCAATATTTGGTTCAAATAACTCTCTGTATTTATCGATGATTTCGGGTACACTGGATGTTATTTTATTAACAAGTCTGGTATCTTCTGATTTATTATGTGATAGTTGATTTAAATTTATATTTAAATTTCTAATCCAAGATCTACCTAGGATAGGAGTGTATGGTTCTTTTAGAACAAAAAGATATTGCAAGTTTGTAGTGCTGTCATAGTAAATATGAAGTTTAACCTTTTCTAGTGGTACGAATACATTTCCCGTATAAGAACGAAATTTGATAGTGGTAGGTTCTAACTTTGGTTTTGTAACTAATTTATTTAGATCTTTTTCAGAAAGAATGGTAACAAGGCTCCCTGAGTCCACTTCAAACTGTTGTTCTGCTGATCCTACCTTAACAGTGATAAAAATTTACTGTCATCAGAATTAAGATTTGACACAGCAAGTGTACGAAATTTTACTTTTATCTCCGAATTTGAACATAACGTTATTACATTGAGATTATCTCTCTCAAAGTCGTCTTCTGAATATTCAAGATCTTCTCTTTTATCTCCATTCAACATGTTTATACTATTTGATTTTTTTATTTATTCTTAATGTGTTTAAACATACTTTCTTTATATGACCAGCTCTATTACAATTCGTACATTTTAAGTTATCTCTTAAACGACATTCAGCAGCTGTGTGATTATCTTTTCCGCAACGTAAACATACACCTTCTAGCTCGAGGTCGATAATTGAGTCATAAGTCAACCTGTTTGGTTTGTTTACACTAGATTGTGGGTTTCGTTTTGTCCTTGGTATACTAGTGGTCTTACCTTCCTTGTTTTTCACCTGATCTCTAATACGAGATGTTGCTGTACGCGATATCTTGTTGAAGTCACATACAGAATCTGTTTGATTTACTGTGTGTGCTTCTGATGAACTGTTAGAATATAACTCACGATTTTGTATTTTTGAAGCTTCAATAGCTAATGCAGTATTTAATGTTTCTTCAAATGTGATGTCAGCTTGTTGCAATATTCGTTCACGAATTTCACGGTCATATAATCCACGAATAAATTGTGCTAGTAGCATCAAATTAATGACTGTTTTGGTACATGCACCTTCATTACATCCCTTAAATCCACAAGATTGGCAAGGTTTTTAAGTATTGCAACATAGTTAGAAATGCCTTCCGTAGGGGACTGAAATGTGGAAAAAACGGTGTTGTTCAGCTAAAACATTATTGCATGGTATCAATGTACCTTTATTAATTGAATAATTTCACTGTATGATTTCGTATTTGGTAAATCAGGGGCTGTTAAACTAGCTAGTAGTTGATAATGTTTGCTGCCTAAACAATTTAATAGTATCATTGCTTTGTTTTTCATCGAGTCCTCGTCATATTTGTTTAAGCCCTTGAGGTTAAAGAAATTTTCTAATCTTTGACAATACATGTCAAATGGTTCTGACAATTCATCGTATGATTCGAATGATATAGATTGATATTGTAAATAAAGATTGAGTGTTGTTACCTGTATTTTGTAGTTGTATTATCATTTATACTATTCTTTATCCTCGTCGCCAATTTGTTATGTTCATGTAGTTGGTTTCTTTATTTAATATTTATACATAGAATGAATTTTATTATTTCTTTTGCAGTAACATCTTGAGTTTGTTAAAGCAATTATAAACTAAGAGAAAGCATGCAAGGAGTTAATAGCAGCAGAGCTACTTTTCATTTAGACATAACAAATGGGCAACATGTACTTTTTTACTGTCAGCTGTTATTTCCAAACGTCATAGCACCAGTATTGTACCCAAACAGTCTCATGGTTGACAAATTAGCCTAAAGAATATTACGAACAAATCAGGTGTTTTTTGAATGCCTGTCAAAACGTGCCTGGGACGTCAAATTCCACTGTAACATCCCTGCACAAGACACAAGCCTGCCCTTCCCTTGTTTATATATGCGAATACCACGCAGTGCTTTCCTCATTGTCTCGTCAGCAATGTTATCATTAACGTACCAGCATGTATTAAACAATGTATTGCACCACAACGTACTAACACATTATAATAAACACCACAAAATACACATTCCATAAAAAATACCTAGGAATTAAGAGGTAAATGGCCTACGCGGTAACGAGCGTAATTTATATAAAGTTTCACTGAAACCTATCGTTTGTGCTTGCGAATACAATTTAATGTAAATAAAAGAGCACCAAAAATAAGTTTGATGTATACGTATACTGTACACTGCGTATGTATAACAATGACATACGTAACAATGCAGCCTAGATGTTTGTTACCTTACATTTGTAGGCTTTCTTTAAATCAAAACATAGTCATAACACCACGCTTTTTTTACTAAACTCTGATTTTCATATTTATCTAAGTATGAAAAGTAAACTATTATTATAACACCACCAAAAAAAAAACTCTTTGGGACTGCGACATGCTGATGGTAACACAATTGGCACAAACGTTTTCTGTTGTCACATTGTTATGAAATACATTTTAGGGGCATGATACAAATAGACTTACCACGCATTTCAATTAACGTTTGTTGAAAATAATTGATATAATCTTACACTTGATATAAACGTATAGTTTGGTATCATTTTACGTTTGGTTGTCATGCACAGCAAATTAAAAAAAAATTATTTATTTCTGGCTGTAAATTATGTCTGACGTACAAAGTTTTAGCGCAAAACATTGTGTTTTAAATAGGTTTAAATGATTTTATTACATACACACATTGAATTCTAAAATTAAGAGATTTTTGAAACTATGCCTAGAGAGTTTTATTAAATTGAATCACAATGATATGTGGTCACATAAATTCCGGTTACTTACAGCCGTATAGAAACTTTTATAACTAACTGACAGTTTGATGAAATTATTACGCCTGTACGCTAATAATTTCGCGAGGCCTACCAGCTACTGAGAATTTTGTATTCTGTAAGGAGTTTACAAAATGTCACTCAACTAGCCAGAGTAGATTATAACATATTCGCACGTTATTTCAATTGTAATATGAATAAAGATTTCTTGCGTCCAAGAAATAAGCCAGTCTCAGTTACTTGTATTCTTTTGATTTCTTAACCTGGCTAACATTCATTGATTAACATCCTGGTCACGATAACAAGTAAGCCTAGCTAACACGAGAAGGTTGCTTTCTGTACACGTTTTTATGACAGTTGCCGTAGGAAACAGTCGACTAGAAGAATGGTTTCGGGTCTAGCCGCTAAAGGAAGGCTCGTACTATTGTACATGAACTCTTCTGGGCCATCTCCGTTCACCACAACGCCTGTGAAAGTCATAAGCTGTTACATTCGGTCACGAGGTTAGCATGAGTAGGACGCAACATCAGTGTGAGGCGATAAAACAGTTATACGGGTAATGTTTTTAAAAGTCAAAAAAGTCACGAAACCTTGAATTGCTTGCTGTCTTTTAGACATTAACCTGGTGACCGAGCATACCTTATCGTGTGACCACGGCCGTAGAAGAACAGGTCTGGACACTCGCCTGGAAACTTGACCCCCTTGTTGTTTGGCTGCAGTTCACCAAGTTACCGAGAATATTGTGTTTTATTGGCGCTGATGTTACGGCGGTCGGACTAAACTCCGCCCACTTCCTTTCCGCTAAGATAAACAATTTATCAAAACGTATTTTTTATCAATTTATGAAATGCTTTCTTCGCTCACAAATTTAAGAAAAGGTCCTAGCAATCTTTATTTACTTTATAAATTTAACAATGGAAAAAAAGTGGACGTAGTGTGAGTCCGACCGCCCGGAAAACAGCGCCAAAAAGTACGGCATTCTCGGTAACTTGAACTACAGCCAAACAACAAGGGGGTCAAGCAAAATACATTGTTAGATAGGCGAGTGTCCAGACCTGTTCTTCTACGACCGTGCGTGTGACTCAGTAGTCCCCCACGGCTTTGCTTACGAGTATTATTCATAACTGATAATATTAATTTTACTAATTGTAAAACCTCTTTGTACACCAGACTGGTACTTCAGTCATCAAATGTTAGAATGTCCAAGCTGCTAGTTGAGCTAACTCTGCAGCAGGATAAGTAGCTATAGCTGTTCACGCGAAAAGTAGTCTTAAGTTTGTCCCTGCCATTAACAGCGACTTCACTTGGGCCTTATTTACAGCACTGCAAAGTTGACGTTGTGGGGTAGTTATAGACTCTTAAATGTAAGAGGTTAATCGAATGAAAAACGTCTAATTTACCCTGTGCACAACCATCGGTAACTGTGCCCTCAATTACATATTTTCAAAATATTAACTTGAAGTGTAATGCCATTAGAAAGTTTTGGTGGGAAAAGGTTAAGCGGAAACGTATTACGTGCCCCATCCTTGAGATTAGTGAGATAGTATATGTGTGCTGATGTTGTGGAGGAACCAAAGTGGACAGTGAACTGCATTATACATTTAAGGACGACCGCATTGCAAATTTCACTGATTCGATCTGCCGTGCAGTTTTTGTGTGTCAGAATTGAACGTTCGCACGCTGTTTTAACGGAATTCTAGCCCAGAACCTCCCGGAATGTAGGCTTGAGCTACTAACAACTGCGTCACGTATGTATCGTCGAAATAATTCATGAAAACAAATTAAAATAGTAAAATATTAATGTCCTGGGGTAATAGAGGTTGTACAACACCACGTTTCGATAGGTTACTGTACAGTGAAATTCCTATATAATTAATTTATCGCTGGTCGTATTTGCTTTTCGGATCGTCTGCCTTGAAAGTTCACAAACATAGTTTTATTCTTAATAATCAAGTTATCTTAAAAAGTGAAAAGATGTACATATAATTTTTTTAAATACTTACGTAAGCATCACTCTGACGCGAACACCTCAATATCCCTACTGGTTATATAGATATCATGGGTTGAAGGAAAACAAATTTTGTACATTTCAGCCCTTTTGGTGTCGAATTTCGAAAGATTTTAATTTCACATTTTTGACATTTATATAAGCGTCCTATTGAGGTGCAAATCACGTCGGTAGCCCGTTCAGTCGAATGAAAATCAATCATTTATTAAAAAACACACATGACCCCTGTACAGTACTGAGAGTTCAAATTTCGATAAATCTTAAAAAAGTGTTTTCAATCGTTTCTGTAATCATCATCCTGAAACCAAAATTAGCTACATATCTCAACGGGTTCAATAGATACCGAAGATTTATCTAAAACACAGTCAAGGTCTTTTCACCTCCTAAGCGACTGAATTTCGAAGTACCCTTGTATCACATTTTAGACAATTTAACTGGTGTCTCTTGGACGTGAAAAACACAATAGACCCTTAGGTTCAATATGTATAGACGATTAATTAAAAACACATTTCATCACTTTCACACCTTTTCACCTCCTTAGGTGGCGAATTTCGAAAATTCCTGAAATTACTTTTTTTGTTATTTGAGTAAGCATTTATCTTAAACAAAAATCACGTCGCTACATAAAAATCAATTGGTTCGATGTAAATCGATTGTGAATCAAAAACACATTTTACACTTTTTTTACCTCTTTGGTGCCGAATTCGGAAAATATATTTTAATGATATTTGGGATATTTACAAAAGCATCAATCTAAAGCGAGGAGCACTTTGATATCTCGATTGATTCGATAGATATGGAGGAATAATCGAAAACATATTTCACGTATTTTCATCCCCTTAATTAAAGAATTTCAAAACATCTTCGAATCCTGTCATAGATATTTGTATACGTAACCAATTGAAGTAAAAGTCACGACGATAGTCAATTGTGCTTCAGTGATATAGACGATTCATAAAAAAACACATTTTACTGCTTGGGGGTCGAATTTAAAAAATAATCCCAAAATTACTTTTTAGGTATTTACGTAAGCAACATAGATATTGAAGTGATTACCAACTATCTTTCCGGAAGGATTCGTTAGATATCGATAGTTAATCGGAAACGCATTTACAGTATTTTCACCCCCTTAAATGTTGAATTTCGAAAGATTCTTAAATTGGCCAATATGCATTTTTATGTGTCCTATTTAAGTAAATATCACGATGATATGTCGTCGGGTTCAAGCTCTATCGACGTTTCTTCGGAAATACAGTTCCCCCCTTTTCACCCACTTAGAGGTCGAATTTCAAAAAATCCCTTCTTAGTGCTCCCTTACGACCTGACGGGAAACCACACAAAAAATTTCACGATTCTAGGTCCAGCGGTTTGGGCTGCAGTTTGATATGTCAGTCAGTCAGGGTTGTCTTCTATGTATAGAGATAAATCTCGACAGGTTACTCAATACAGTATAACCGTCTTAGGTTTTGTTAAGTACAAGTTTCCGATAGTTTAACAAGCTGGAATGTCTTTGAATGTTTCTTGTAATGGGATAGAATAACGTACTGTACTATTGTGGACATACGCCACTGCAATATTTTGTCGTCCCAGATGTCAGCTCCCGAAACGTTGCAAAAAGTCAAGAAATCTACTGCGTTCTTTCATGTCTTCATCGTTGTGTCGTCTAGTCTGTTATCTGTGACGTCGCAGTTGTCTTGTCTCGTGTCCAACATTGTCTTCGTCTCAGTAATATTGTCTGTGCTGTCTTAATTGTGGTTTCCTGAGTTTTACAGATTATTTGGGTTGTCTTTCGACTTTTATTTTTGAATGTTTACTTTATCTTTACTTGTAATTGACTAATTTCTTATGGGATCATTTATGTTCTGTTGTTTTGGTTTATGAATGTGTTGACTACAGTCAACTAGGCTGTTTTTTATTTTTATTTTATTATTATTATTATTATTATTATTATTATTATTATTATTATTATTATTATTTCATTTTCCGTTTGTGTTTCCGTAGTCTCATATTAGAATTCTAGGACGACATAATATTGCAATGGCGTTATGTTCTCAACGGTACAGTACGTTATGCTGGAATATGCTGTGCGTTGCATTACATTTAAGGATATTTTTATTAGGTTGTTAGGTAAGGAATCCACAATACAAATGGTAATGTGTGGTGCTGGCATAGCTGGCCACTTCTCGGTCCTGAACATTATGTCTCAAAGAACGAACCTTGCTGACGTCCCGAAGATATTGGGCCTAACGTGGGAATGTGGAACACGATTTTCTGTTGTTTCCCGTAAACGCTGCCGTTTCCTGAATAAAATACAGATGTGATAATATATCGAAATAAATATTGCTTTAGTAGTTTTACGATTAACAGACACACAATCTGGTTCAACAAAGATAACTATCATTGCTTGAAGAAGTTATATATTGTGAAAACGTTTTTTTTTTTTAATACGTAGAAGTGGCTCAGTAGCACTTTAGCTTAGTTGGCGTAGGACATTAATCAGCACTCATACGTAATTTATGTATGTAAAATATAAAACTCTCATAATACCAAGTATGCCTGATTCTGAAGAATTAAAAAACTACAGTAGTACAATACTTATTTTACTCGGTACTCCAGGGACTGAGTTCCTTTTCTTTTCTTGCGACGTGCAAAAAGGTGGAGTCTTTGTTTATGCCCTTTCCTGTAGTCTACATCCATAACGAAAAAAAAAAAAATCAATTAGGCCTAAGCCTATTATTCTTCCGACGAAAATTCTTGAACACTAACAAGATCGACTAGCACACGAGGAGGAATATCAGCGTGGCTCAACACGGCTGTGTAATCGAGGAGATAGCTTGTATAAGTGTCCTCCACTGCCTTCCCCTACCTTGATAACCCGCCTCCCCGTATCTTCCTATTTCGTCCCCAAGCACCAGCCAAGGCCACGCCTTCCGTCCGTTATCTCGCTGCATCGGTTTGTTGCCGCGCACAACGACTCTCTCCAGGGCTTGAATTCGCATAATAGAAACGTTTTTCCTCAAAATTTTCAGCGACGACTGTAGGGTTCCTATACATCAAAATGCTCGAAATCTTAATTTGCATGACTGTATGAAATCGATTTCTTTAAAACATTTCCCACAGAAAACTTTTTTTGTCAAGTTCAGCAGCACATAAATACAATTCTAATAAAAATATTTTAAATGCAAAATCCATTTCCAATAAGCATGTATAATAGTGCATGTTTGTGGGCTATATCTTTAATATGTATTTCCGATGCAAGGTTTCATACCAAAATGCTTTCTCCTGAAGCCATGTAAACTCGCAAAACAGCTATGGCGGATTTGGTCCATAAGACCCTTAAGAGTTCCAACATACCACAAGTGAATCAGTGAATATTCACAAGTTTTTTTTAGTTGTTTTTAAATAACAGTTTTCACTTATTGAATCAATGAAAAATTGCTGGAAAATCTGTGGACATTCACTAATTAACTTGTAGAATGTTGGCACTCTTTATGGGAATCAGTGAATAGTCACCGATTTCACAGTGGTTTTTCACTGATTCAATTTGTTGAAACTTATACATCCATCGGCGTGAATCAGTGAATATTCACTAATTCAGATTTAGTGTGTTTGGCTTTCTGAGCCGAAACAGCTCTGCAAAGGCGTAGTTATTGCAATACGTAGCCAGTTTTCCCCGAGGATGTGCCGCTCGCGATGTGACAACGCATGTGGCTTCAACACAACTTCGCTTTATGTCCACAAGAGTAGTACGTAATTACCTCAACATGTAGTGGTCAGACCACTCGCCTCTCACCCAGGGAACTCGGGTTCGATTACTGGCGGGGTCGGTACCGAATGTTTGGCACTTGTGAAACGTGGCGGACGTTGCCGTTACTCGATGGGTTTTCTCGGAGTACTCCCGTTTTCCTCGCCCTTGCATTATTTCGCTGCTACGGGAAACGGTCTGGTCTGCGAATCCGTCAGATGTACGAAAGACTTCTTCTTTACCCCTCCTTAAACTACACACATCGCCTATATTCACCCCTATTCGTTTCTATTAGTGCCTTACGTATCATTCTTCCCAGCGGTGTCCAGTATAAACATTATGTTTGTATATATATATGACTAATTCGCCGGAAGTTTCCGCTACATACACGGCTTATGCTGAACATAATTTGTAGTCAACAATGTGATGCCCATGTAAGTCCTATTCCCAAAATTTAGAGAGTAATTGGAAACATTTGAAATATGATAAAAATGTATTTATTAACCCTTGCCGACAGACAGTATTGTTCAAAGTTATGCATCAACTGCAGATAAACCAAATGAGGGGAACTGTGCAGTTGGTTTATCCCACCCCACATCGTCGGTAAACAACGCAGAGGAGCAAGTTCCGATTCTTATATAACGAGAGACCCCCATATATAGGTCATTTCTTGCTCCAAAAGATGTAACGAATAAACGACGAGTGTAGCGATAAATAAATCTTCACCAACAGCTTGGATCACAAGTATAGTACTGATCCTTGTCATACACGAAATTTCTTAAAACATTTAACTGCGCTTAAAATAATATCAAATGAAAAAGGAGTTTTTCCTCACATATAAAGACACAATATTTTAAGGGGAACCATGACATATAAGTCACGTCAAGTTATACTGAACACAATCTTAAACTGTAAAAAGTGTGTAAATTTACTCATACAACAAGAAGTTACCAGCATAACTGATAAGCCTATTTTCCTCAAAGTGGGTGCAAATTTAGCCTAAAAGTTAAAATCGTTTACGTACATTTTGGAATATTATAGAATAATTTATATTATTCTCATGCTATCTTCTAGCAGGGTGGACCTACAGCAGTAAACACTTTGGATAGTAAAGTTTATAAATATTGAATTAGTTTTCTGTCTGTCCTGCAGTTATTGACATAGCCTAGCCCACAAGTATTACAATTACATTGTTAAATATCCGAAATTGGATGATACAATGTATTACTAAACATTATATGTCACGACAACTTTACATTTACGTTACCTTACTTGTTTAAATGTGTAGAGTCTTAAAAAACTTTGAAAATGGTTGCTAAATACTCCACGTGATTAAAAAAATCGAAGGACATTAATTAATAAAACGGAATAATGTAAAAACGAAATGCATAAAACTTACTTTGCTGTATTTGGTGCTACGTGGGTACAGTGATAAATGACATTCTGTCAAAATAGTTCATTAGATATCTTATGATATTTCTTTTCCGAATTCCGCTTTTATATAACTGTTAACACAGCACGAACAAAATACACAAATGTCGTGTCACTTTGCTTCGAACTATACTAATGTGTGTACCGAGTATTATGAAAATCTGAAAAATTGCTAACTAAGTTATTTCGTGTGATTTAACAATGCGTAAATTCTCGTCATTACGATAGTAAGAACACGGCATAAACTAAACACATAAACATCAAAGTAACTTACTATGTACTACGTAAGTACTGAGTTTAATCATACTCTAAAAAATGTTTCCTTGGATGTGTCGTGAAATAAATATATATATATTTAAATGGTCGACATTTATAAAATACGAACAGGACATGAAGAAAAAATGTAACTTCCAAGCTAAGTAGGCCTACTACTGTATATGTGTACCGAGTGTGAAGCAGTTATGAACAATGTTTGCTCAGATATCAAAGATCAAAGCATGTTTAATCAGCCTCCATAAAAAGAGCACAAACAAAAAACATTTAGAGTCAACTTAATAAATCATATGTATGTGCCAATTTTTGATGAAAATCTCAACAAAAAAAAATCATCTGGTGTTTCATGTATTCGGAAATTTTTTTAAATATATGCCAATGTGAAAATATGAACGCAAAAATAAGAAACGACATAAAAGTCGAGGCAGCTAACTAGTAAGTAAATGTCAACTAGCTTTGATGAAATAAGGAAAGGCATTTCCTTAGAGACGTCATAATGCTAAAATTATTATAAATTACCGCTCTTTTGAGAATACGAACATATGATAAGAAAATACACAAAAGCCAAGTCAACTAACCGAATAGTTTACGTGTCCCAAGATTAAAATAAATATGATTATAATTTCTTTAGATGTCATACTATGATAAAAATATAAAAATTGCCGCCGTTGTGCAAATATGATCACTGGATGAACGAAATACTCAAAAGTAAATTCAGCTTTGCATGTAGTATATGTATACTAAGTTTGATGACTTCCGGAATAATAGTGCCTTAGATACGTCTGGCTACGTTAAAAATATAAACATGACCGCCGTTTTGAAAATACGAACAAAGTATGAACGAAGTACATAGCAGTCAAGTCAACTATCGCAGTAGTATATTTCTACCATGATTAAAATAAATTGGAAAAATATTCCTTTAGATGCGGTATACTATGCTAAAATTATAAAAATTGTTGCCGTTACGAAAATATGAACACTGGATGAACGAAATAATAAAAAATAAAGACAACTTTGGCAGTATTATATTGACACTAAGTTTGTATAGCATTCAGAGTAGGCCTACTAGTACCATATACAATAGCCAACGTCACATTGTGCTAAAATATAAATATGGTCACCGTTTTGAAAATATGAACATAGTATGAACGAAATACACATAAGAGAAGTCAACTAACCAAGTCATGTTTATGTACCAAGACTAAAATAAATCTGAATAATATGTATTTAGATATGTAATACTATGCTAAAATATATAAATGGCCACAGGATAAATGAAATACTCAGAAGTAAAGTCAGATTTCTGTGTAGTGTATGTAGACAGAATTCGGTGAAATTCGAAATAATAGTACTATTACGCACCCCCAATACAATACCAACACAACTAAGAAATCAACATGTTTGAGTTATATGTGTAGTGAAATAGAGGATAGTTTTCTCTACCCAATGCAATGCTATCATAACAAAGAACAGCATTCCAAAAATTAAATATTTTTTTTTTACATCTTTGCCAAGTAACAGTAATGATTAGTGCCACAACTAACATTCAAACTATTTATGCAACTTGAGGATAAAGAGCAGAAGTAACGATTACGTGAAATACCAACATATTTTGTGTTGTGTTAATATTACTCTGTAATTATCCAAAAATCAGAAAGTATGTATGTCTGATAACAGCATTTATCTCAGAATGACAAATTTTGAGTTGTGTTGATGTTGCATTGGCGGTGCGATATATACTGTGCTAAAAATATAAACACGCCCGCCGTTTTGAAAATATGAATATAGTATGAACGAAACATAAAAAAGTCGAGTCAGCTTAGTATATTATACGTGTGTACCGAGTTTGAAGAAATTCGAAGGAATATTTCCTCAGATATAAACATAATATGTTAAAATTATAAAAATGGCCACCGAGTTTTATGAAATAATAAAATACGGTTTCTAAGATATCTCGAGTGATCGAAAAACTTTAAAGTGACCACCAGTTTGGAAATAGACATGGCATAAACGAAATACACAATAGTCGGGTCAGGTTAGTTACTACTATATGTGTACCAAGTTTGAACAAACTGCAGTAGACTACATTTAAAGAAAATGTTGTCGTGGCACAGAAAGTTTTTTTTTCTGTGGGTAATCAAGGAAAACAGATATAGATGTAAATTTACACAACTATTACTAGGAACCCAAAATCGTGTACATATGTCTGATCAATACCCACAAATGTATATAGGTTTGTTTACTATAAGGCTGGTGTTAAATTACACTACTAAAAGTATTTTTAAAAATGCACTAACACAAAGCAGTACCGTTATCTCTATGTATAAAAGAGAGCCCTGACTGAATGATTGACTGATATATCAAACTGCAGCCCAAACCGCTGGACCTAGATAAGTGAAATTTCTTGTGTGGGTCCCCTGTAGGTCGTAGGCAAGCACTAAGAAGGGATTTTTCGAAATTCGTCCCCTAAGGGGGTGAAAAGGGTTAAATGTGTTTCATAAGATACGTCCTCCAAGCTCGAACCCGACGGCCTATCGTCGTGACGTTTATTGTCGGTGCATCATAAAAAAACCTATTAGCCTATTGAAGGGTTTTTCGAAATTCAACCATTAAGGACGCGGTCTACCGCAATTTTCATCATCATTATTTTATTTTTTATTTGCACCACATATTAATTTTCTTATTTTAGACACAAAATGTGACTAACTTTGGCTCTTATGAAATTTTTTTATCTCTTATAGTTTTCGCGTAATGACTTGTTAAAGTAATAATTTGCATGTTTCCGTTTTAACGACTACACTAAAATCAACTGATATACCAAACTAAAAAAAAAAAAAAA